>CM022299.1:669815608-670047169 GCA_011799875.1 Thinopyrum elongatum | reverse complement strand
AAACTCCCAGGTTGCGACAAATGGTGCACATGCAGCACGCCACTGTCGCAACCTAGGGAGGTTGGAGTGATCTTCGCAACGAGTACTCCTCAAGTAGTGATTTCGTATACATACTTGTCCAGATACGTGTTAACACCGTCCGACCACGGCAGGCCGGGCCTTTTTCTCATCTGCACTAAAAAGAAAGTGACTGACCCAAATGTATTTTCACGATGACATCTAACCAGTGCCATTTATTAATACATGCACCAACAAAAGATTGCAAGGTGTTAACAACTAAAAATCATGAACTTAATCGTGAAAAAAATTGCAAGATCTGAACAACTAAAAATCATGAACCTGAGCATGAAAAAAAAAGATTCGAACAACTAGAAATCATGAATTTGTGCATGAAAAACTTGCATCTGAACAACTAAAAGGCACATGAAAAGAATTTGCAAGATCTGAACTACTATCAGTCATGAACTTGAGCATTATTTTTAAAGTAATAAAAACTTCGCCTGTTTTCCTTTATCGTGACAAATAGCCAAATCTATAAAATTCCAAAGTATGGAGAAAGTTTTCTTTTATTCTTGATATTAATCATGGATATGTGCTACACCGTTGGAATCCAAGAGGCGAGTTCCTCACCTTCCAATTAGCATCACAATTTCAACAAAATAAAATGAGGAATGCAGGCACACACCGCTTTCACACAGCTTACACCCGATGGAATCATACAGAAGCATTGAACCAATTGGTTGTATCCGGCCCAACAATAAATATTTCGGCAATGATGAGCTATAAAACATTGAGAGACATCGCCGATCTAGAACATGTAAAATCGGATCTACAGAGCATGAATGACATTTTGGGGTGATGAACAAAACGAATCTAGAACATGGAAAATCAAGAACCAAAGTTCAAGAACATCCATCTAATTTTTTTCTGAGAATTATCAAGCCAAGTCGTTGACCCTCATTCCTCCATGTCATAGGCTGTTGGATGTCGCTGTGTCATAGGATGTACGGTGGATCTTTTTTATGTTGCAAGCATGGAAGAGAACCAAAGAAGAAGGCTTAGTAGTATTTCATTCACTAATTTCCTGCCAAGGGGTACCGATACAAAAAAGATTACAATGCCATAAATTTAATTGATACTAAGATAATTGACCCAACTTATGTATAGATCTTGCATGATCTATTTAGAATATAACGGAGACAACAAAACTACGATCGATCCACGTCCATGTTTTCTCCTCAATAGGGGAAACCGGGGTCGGCCCGAGCCCCTGTAAGCCATGTTCATCTGGCCGGGGAACATAGGCAGCGGCGGCAGCATCTGCTCTATATCGTCCTGGCGGCCAACCTAGCTGCGGCTCCATCGCTACAAGCTCTCGTGCACTCCTTGTCCATCCCACCGGCAAACCCCTGCGTCGGCGGCATCAACATCTGCATCTCCATACAGACGCTGAACCCCTGCGGTGGATCCATAGCTATTGATCTGCTGCATCTCAATCCGGCGTTGGCGTTGCTCTGCTACCGAACTCAAAGTTTTAAACTAGAGTTTCATATGATTTACTTAAGTAAGAAATGTGCTCATCTTAACATACGTACACATCTCGAATTCCAATTTAAATTTCTGAAATTATTCAAATTTTCATCAAAAAAAATCAAAACTATTGAGTACACTTTGGCGCGTCGCAACTAACAATTCGCCTGAGAATACATAATCAAATCTCCATGCCGATCGGGAATTCTAATGTACAGGCTCAGCTCAATGATTTCTTGCCTCCCACTTGCTATATAAACCCCCCGCGGCCCGACCACAAGACGTAGTCACACCACTCATCTTCATGATGCTGCTCCTCTTCCCTTCTTTCTCTGTCCCAGCCGCGAGCAGCAATGTTGGCACCCAGTTCCGGGGGGTGGGGCAGTGGCAGTGGCCGTAAGAACACCATCATCTGCTAGATCGTTAAGGAGGATGCACGTCATTTCTGATTCTCCGAGCGATCGCGCGGCTACTCGGCAGAGATTTAAAAATTGGGTGGCTGGAATTTAATAAAATTGAATGAAATTAAATGTTATATCATTTTTAAATGATAAAAATTGTTAGTAAAATTAGAAAATATTTAAATTGTGTGTGTATAAATGTTCGTCCCATATTCACAAAATGGGTACCTCACATTTAAAAATGTGGTTTGCTTTTTCAAAATTGTTCAGCGTGTGTGATAAAAGATTTAATTGTGTATTAGAAAAGTTAGTTCTGGCTTTAAAAATATCATAGTATTAGAAAAGATTGTCGAATACTTGTGGCGCGTACAAAGTAGCAACCTATGTGATTCACGAGTGTCATGTAGGGAAGAGATCTATGAGTGGTTGGCCATCTCATAGGGCAAGCACACATGCGTGTTTGGGTGCATGGACATTTTGTTCGCAACGTCCCGATCTCGACCACGTACGTAGTTATCCTCTTCCTTTTTTTTGGGCATGGTACGAAGTTATCCTTTGATGCGTGAGTTTTAATGTACTCAGCTCAGCGAATATCGAATCAAATCTCATGGGATACCGGCTGGTTGCTATATAAAGCGCCCTGAGACCGAGGCATAGCCACACCCACACACACTCATCTTCATCTACCTCCGCTCCTCTTCCTTCCTTCTGTGAGCCGGCCACCGAGCGAGCGAGCAATGGCAGCACCCAAACGGATCAATTAAATCTCGTGCGGCGCCACTCATGAGTTCTAAAATTACTAGATTTTTCATATCATTTACGTGAGTAAGTGATGTTCTCATCTTATCACACGTGCTCGTCTGAATTCAGTTTACATTTCCGAAATTCTTCAAGTTTCATTAAAGAAAAATCAAAATATGGAGTTACAATTTGACGCGTGGCAAACTATTCGCCAGCGAATACAATCAAATCTCACTGCCAATCAGGATTTTTAATACACACAGATCTGCTCAAGGATTTCTCTCCTACAGCTTTCTATAAACCACCCCCACCCCGCGCCCGACCCTGAGACATAGTCACACACTCATATCATCAAAGTTCTCTCCTTTTCCTTCTTTCTCTGTGCCAGCCGCCGAGCCAGCAATGTTGGCACCCAATCGGGGTTGGGGGTAGGGGGTTGGAAGCCGCCACTGACATCTGCTGGATAGTCAAGGAGGATGCCCGGCATATCTGATTCTCCAAGCGTCATGGGGCCTCCTCGACAAGGATTTGCAAATCGGTGGCTGGAATTTAATTATTCGAAAGAAATTAGATGTTGATAACATTTTTAAAATGAAAAAAGTTGTTAGTGAAAATAGACAAATATGTAATGTTGTGTGTATAAATGTGCGTCCCATATTTACAAAATGGGCACCCCGCATTTATAAAATGGTGTGCTAAAGAATTAATTGTGTACAAATGTTAGTTCTTGGCTTAAAACATTCATTGTATTAAAAAAATTATCAAATAATGGTGGCCCGTATGGAAGAGCAACCTATGTGATTTGTGATTGTATATACGGCAGAGAGTATATTTTATTGGCCATCTAATTAGTTCAACCACACGTTCGTGTTTCGGTGCGCTTTCATTTTGGTATCCCTGTACGCTGTGGTATGCGTGAAACGAAGAACTAGTTACTGCAGCTACCGTACTAGTTGAAAGGACACAAAACATATGTACTGAGATACGCTTAGACGCGTGACAGCTCATGCATGCGCAAACATATGACAGAAGTCCTTTCTAAAGGCGAAGGTAAGCATTGCTATGTTTTTACTTGTTGTAGACAGTGTGTATGAAATCAATCAGGAATGGGATAGATTATACATTTTTTGATATGCTAATGTGCAATTGAGCCATATTTTTGATAATATTGTATGGGCTGTTTTTTTAGGTAGCTATGGCCTATGGACGCTATGTTTTAAGTTTTAACCATGTGCACAAACAAACATAATTGGGGCCGGTGCAAGCTCTAATCCTGGCTCCCCGCACCTGCCGTTTTTTTCTCATGTTTTCTATTTATGTTTGAAGGGGAGGGAGAGAGCTTTGTATATTGGCGGCAATGTCATATTTTTGGTTGACATATGTGGCAGCGCCATGCAGACACCCACAAGCGCGGGGCAGCCTCATCCAAAAATACCTACGGTGAATTATAGCAGCCTGTTCAAAGAAATTTTATAGCAGTAGCTATTCATGTGCAACAAAGTTGCTCTCGATCTGTCCGGACCAGAGTTTGGATGACAAACCTCAAATCTGTTAGTGCAAAAAAGAAAAAAGATTGCCTGTTGCGTGTCACCCATGTGCTTCTAGACTTCACATATAGTTTTAAATCTTCTGGACTTCACATACGGTTCAGCGCACAAAGTTAGCATCATATCTTTTATCTAAAAACACATAATATTTCTCCGTTTTGTCAGCAGGGGGAACAAAAGAAAACGCCTAATAATCTTTCATTCATTATAATTTCCAAACATGCATGGTGCCACGGATACAAAAAAAAATACAAGCCATTAATTTAATTAATAATATGATAAATACTATGATAATGGAAAACCCAGGTAGATGGATCTTACATGGATCTGGCACGATATTTAGAATAATACTATTACTGTGACAAGAAACTATCAGACTCTGTGTGAACTTAGACTCGGATTATGTGTGGATTTGTCTTTCTCTCCTCAGTAGGGGAACCCAGCGTCCATCGGCAATGAACTCCTGCGCGACGCCATCTCCATCAGCATATGCTGCATACCCATCACCGCGGGGAACTCAGGCAGCGGCGGCGGCATGGCCATTAGCCCCTGCTGTATAACCACCTCGACGTCCAAACCGGGCGGAGGAGGCATCACCATAACTATCTGGTGCATGTCCATCCCGGGGGCGAAGCCCGGCGTTGGAGGCATCGCCATCTCCATCCCGTGCTACAAACGGCCGTGCCACGAGGCCGCCACGGGGCCGTCAGCTGAAACGGCCGTGCCATGTGGCTCCTATTTGCCGGGTGCCATCTACAGGGCTCTCGGCATACTGTGCATAAGCGGGTTCCTTTATGTTTACCGTGTATGTACCTGGGGGCTTGGTGGAGCTTCCTGTGCCGTGTCCTACTGTTTGCCGTGATCCACACTCAGCTTACATGCTTTTGCGGTGATCCCGTGATACTGTATCGGCAAAGTGGAATGTACTCAGTAAAGGCGATTTTTCCAGTAATGGTGGCACTTACCGTTTTTCTAATTGTTGTTATTTATTGAAGGGGAGGGTGAAAACTTTGTATATTGTCACTGCAATGGCATATTTTTGGTCAACACATGTGCAGCGCCACACGCGGCACACACAAGCGCAAGGACCTGCTAATTGATGTGCAACAAAGTTGTTGTTAACCTGTCCGGAGCAGGTTTGGACGACGAACCTCATACCGTTGGTGGTCTAGCCCTAACCTTAGCTCTCCCTCCCTCTCTTATCACCTCTCTCTGTCCCAAACCAAGGAGGAAGAAGGAAGAAGAAGAAGAGAAGGACGCGGTGGACACAGGAGGTTTCCGCGCACATACGCCGCTGCACGAATAGTGTTTTTTTTTTAAGATTCGAACTCTGTCACACACCCCGGTGATTACAACGATCATCGTATGGCTTTTAAACCTGGGCCGGCGCTGGGCATGATCCCATGCCCTCCACCCAGCCGCATGCCCCGATCGGCCCGCTCGGACCGCGCCCTCGCCGCACACCCGTACGCGCTCTGGGCGCGCGAGCCCGCGGCAATCTCACAGCGCTCCCTGCGGATCCTAACCACCTAGGCCTTAATCTCGCACTGGTGTGCACGCATGCATGCACACACCGCGCCACACACGCAGCAGTACACAATCCAGACCTGGCCTGTAAACTAGTCGGACACAAGTCAGACCAGACCATACATGAGTTGGATACTAACCAGACCGTGGTCAGACAAGCTCAGCGCGCGCAGGTACGCGCACTGCACATGCCCGCCTGTGCTTATTTGCTAACAGTCACCCCCTAATCCACGGCCTAGAGGAGTGCTCGCTCATCATCGATCTCCGCCACGAGAGCTGCTCCGCCACCACCGCCTTCCTCGACCTGTGCAGTCCCGCTTGAAGTGGCCATGCTGTCCGCAGTTGTAGCAGCGGCCATGGCGCTTCCCTCCGTTGCCCGACGCTGTGCTCGCCTCTCCGTTGTCGTCGTCGTTACTGAAGCTGCCGCGCCGCCCACTGAGCCGCCGTCAACATGAGCTGCTCGCCCGCCCGCTCGCCTCTGTCCTGCCCAGGCGTCGGGTCTGTATCGTGCCTTGAGCCACCCCAGAGCTCCTGAACGTCATCTTGTCGACGTCGCAGATTGTTCAATTCCGGCGATGGCAGGGTATAGGAAGTCGCGGACGATATCTAGCAGCTTCTTCACGAACGCCGCATCATCGAGCACTGCCCCCAGGCCTGTGTAGCGCTTCTCATTGCGCCGGCTTTCCGGCGTAGCTGTCCAAGTCCTCGCCGTCCACCATCCTCAGGCGATCGAAGTCGCCGCGGAGCGTCGCGAGCCGGGCTGCCCACACCCGATTGTCACCGATGAAGCACACCTTGAGAGAGTCCCATACCTCCTTCGCGGTGGGCTTCATCGACACCTGCAGCAAAACCTCCTTCGACAGCGCTCCGAGCAACATCGCCCGTGCCGTCTTTCCTCTGCCGACATCGATCGCCATGCCCTCCGCCGGAGCAACCACCCCCACAGCCCCTGCGATCAAGGATTGCCTCCATCTTGATGCCCAGGAGGGGTAGTTCGTCGTTGTCAGCGGCGGCGGCACCTACAACGACATCAAACTAAGCTAGCTAACTAACCTCATCCAGCTGACCAACTCATGCATGCTGCAGCTCGCCGATATGGCCGCCCACGCAAGCCTCCGCTGCGCACGCATGCCTAGCGGCTCGCTCGCCCAGGCCGCGCACACGGCGCGTTCCAGCGCGTATGTTGCGGCTGGCTCAACTGATCGCCGTGACCACAACTCCTGACGCCTCACGATCACACGCTGGCCACAAACCGGCTGACAAACCGGGACTATCTCGCTCTCACACTCGCTCGGACGAAGGTGCAAGGATGAGGACACTTGACACAAAGTTTGTTCGGTGCACAAACGCTCGCCGCGTGAACGGCGTCGGCCGCACGAACGGCCTCACTTTACTCAACCTGGACACATACCCACACCGTGCGGCAACTCACCGCAGCACTTACAACCAATACATAGGGAGGGATTTATACGTGGGTTCACGCAGAGCCGGCCGCCACACTCGGGCACGCACGCACTAACTAACCCGGCATGCACTACTAGCTAACTACATGCACGTATGTCCCGGCCACCCCAACCGGCCACTCTCACGGCCGGCTACGCACGCACGCACACATGCATGCCGGTCACAACGCATGCACGGATAGTCGATCCATTAACCAACTAAATACATGCATCAAGATTAGTACCAACATCATCATGGTCGTGCCGTGGCTTATTCCTAACAATACCTGCTCGATGACAAGCATGGACCAGACTTGTTGTCGATCTGCGGTCAGTGCAAAAAGAAAGGAAAAAAAAGACTGCATGTTGCGTATCGCCAATGTTCTTCTAGACTTTATTCTTTTATTTGAAATTCTTCTAGACTTTAACAAAAACGCATAAATCTTTTGTTAGTTTGTCGGCAGAGGGGAATAATCTTTCATTCATTATAATTTTCAGCCGTGGTGCCCGGATAGAAAAAGCAGTTTTGCTAGAACTCATCTACTAGAAAAGAGATTACAAGTTCAAAAAAAGAGATTACAAGCCAGATAATGGATCTTGCACCCAGGTATATGGATCTTACATAGATCTTGCACGATTTATTTTGAATAATATAACTGTGACAACAAACTGTAAGACTGTGTGGATCTTAGACTCGGAATCTGTGTGGATTTGTCTTTTTCTCCTCACTAGGGGAAGCCCGCATTCGGCCCGAGCCCCTGCATCCCGGCGGCAAAACTCCTGCAGCGGCGCCATCCCGGCGACAAAACACCTGCAGCGGCACCATCCTGCCCGGAACCTTGGCTGTGGTGGCACCTCCATAACCCACTGCTGCATGCCCATCACTGCAGGAACTCAGGCGGCGGCGGCATAGCCATTAGCCCCAGCTGTATCTCCACTTCAGCGGCCAAACCGGGAGGAGGAGGCATCACCATAAGCATCTGGAGCATGTCCATCCGGTGGGCGAAGCCTGGGCGTGGAGGCATCGCCATCTCCATCCTGGGTTGGCGTGCTGCTGCTAGCCTGCTAGTGAACTCAAAGGTTATGGCAGCGAAGAGCTGCAGGGGCAGCGGTGGTGGCGGTGGTCGATGTGATATGCCTCCACGAGAACCTGGTGGCGCGTCCGGAGAGGGCGCCTGTGCCTGCATGAGCCCGGCGGCAAAGGCCGCCATGTCCTCATCGGTCATACCCCATGTCGCGGGCTTCAGGGTCGAGCCTCGCCCCACGCGGCAATATGGTCCCCCGCGGAGCGCTCCTGGGCCAGGGCCTCGCCCGCGCGTTCTTGTGCTTCTTCCGCTCCGCCAGCTCGGTGCGCATCTCACGCGTGCTGCGGTGGAGCGTCTTTAACCCGTTGTCGTCGGCGCGCGCCTGAAGCAGTTGACGCGATGTCGATGGAGTTGGCCTAAGGGGAAGGCCTTGCCGCTGGACGAGAACACGACTGCGCCACCAGGACACCAGCGAGCAGGCCAACGTGCTGGCCTTGCTGAACAACCCCCGCTTACGCTTGGAGAGCACACATGCCGGGCGTCCGTCTTTAGGATCGGGCGGAGGACGGTCTTGTTCCAGCCGTTGCCACCCTTCCGCTTGGCCGCCATTGCTCGCTCGCTCCCTGTCGGGGATGAAGGAAGAGGAGAGAGGAGGTGGATGAAGATCTTCGGGGTCGGGAGGTTTATATAGCAGCGGCTGGGGAAATGCTTGGCTGAGCTGGATACTACATTGAAAATCATGATAGTAAAAAAAAAGTTGATTCTGTATATATTTTTGCCCCATAATTAGCTGGGCTGTATATTACGAGCTGGCCTCTGTCCTCCGTCTCAACGTCGAAATGTATTGCAATAACATATATACCTGTTTGCGGCCTGGTACGCTGTAGTACACATACGCAATATGCATCCCCGCAAAAAAAAAGGAATATGCACTACGCACATATTTCTTTCAAGAAGAAATGTGCGCGTACCGACCCAATATAACAATAATACTCTTTCCCGGTCGCATCCTCGAGCGAAATGTCAGTACCTATGCACGTATACACAGTCGCAGTACGCTTCACATTGAATACTAGAGCGAAATTTGCGCTTATACCATATATACGCACCTCGTAGAGCCAAATATATCGGTACTCACCTGACTACAGTGCTAACGTTCATTTTGTATTCAAAATATGTAGGTGAAAATATGGTTTTAGTGAATTTCTTAGCACTTGGATGACACTCAGATTTGTTCATCCAGCATTTGGAGCCATACAAGATTCCACTTTTTTTTAACTTTGAGAATAAATTTTCATTAAAAAAAATGAAAACTACTGAGTTTCACTTGACGCGTGTCAACTCGCAATTCGCCAGAAAATAAAAAAATAAAGATGAAATTGACACGCAATTCGCCAGAAAATAAAAAAATAAAAGAATGAAATCTCACTGCCCAACATAATTTATACCCCCCCCCCCCCCCCCCCCCCCAAAAAAACCCCGAAACGTAGTCACACAGTTATCTTCATCGACCTTTTCTGTTGTTGCTTCCTTTCAGGATAGGGCCCAGAGAGATAAGCTCTTAAATGGTGGATCATGGTTTGGCAGAGGTGGGGCCCCCCATGAGGGAGCTCCAATCTTGGTCGGCCAAGGGTGGAAAACCCCCCCAACCCCCCCCCCCCCCCCCCCACCCCCCCCCCCCCCCCCCCCCCCCCCCCCCCCCCCCCCCCCCCCCCACCCCCCCATAAATTATGTTGGGCAGTGAGATTTCATTCTTTATTTTTTTATTTTCTGGCGAATTGCGTGTCAATTTCATTCTTTATTTTTTTATTTTCTGGCGAATTGCGAGTTGACACGCGTCAAAGTGAAACTCAGTAGTTTTCATTTTTTTTAATGAAAATTTATTCTCAAAGTTAAAAAAAAGTGGAATCTTGTATGGCTCCAAATGCTGGATGAACAAATCTGAGTGTCATCCAAGTGCTAAGAAATTCACTAAAACCATATTTTCACCTACATTATTTTGAATACAAAATGAACGTTAGCACTGTAGTCAGGTGAGTACCGATATATTTGGCTCTACGAGGTGCGTATATATGGTATAAGCGCAAATTTCGCTCTAGTAGATTCAATGTGAAGCGTACTGCGACTGTGTATACTTGCATAGGTACTGACATTTCGCTCGAGGATGCGACCGGGAAAGAGTATTATTGTTATATTGGGTCGGTACGCGCACATTTCTTCTTGAAAGAAATATGTGCGTAGTGCAATATTCCTTTTTTTTTGCGGGGATGCAATATTGCGTATGTGTACTACAGCGTACCAGGCCGCAAACAGGTAATATGATGTATTGCAATACATTTCGACGTGTGAGACGGAGGACAGGAGAGGCCAGCTCGTAATATACAGCCCAGCTAATTATGGGGCAGAAAATATATACAGAATCAACTTTTTATTTTACTAAATCATGATTTTCAATGTAGTATCCAGCTCAGCCAAGCAATTTCCCCAGCCGCTGCTATATAAACCTCCCCGACCCCGAGAGATCTTCATCCACCTCCTCTCTCCTCTTCCTTCATCCCCGACAGGGAGCGAGCGAGCAATGGCGGCCAAGCGGAAGGGTGGCAACGGCTGGAACAAGACCGTCCTCCGCCCGATCCTAAAGACGGACGCCCGGCATGTGTGCTTCTCCAAGCGTAAGCGGGGGTTGTTCAGCAAGGCCAGCACGTTGGCCATGCTCGCTGGTGTCCTGGTGGCCGCAGTCGTGTTCTCGTCCAGCGGCAAGGCCTTCCCCTTAGGCCATACATCCATCGACATCGTCGTCAACTGCTTCAGGGCGCCGCCGACGACAACGGGTTAAAGACGCTCCACCGGCAGCACGGTGAGATGCGCACCGAGCTGGCGGAGCGGAAGAAGCACAAGAAGCGCGCGGGCGAGGCCCTGGCCCAGGAGCGCTCCGCGGGGGACCATATTGCCGCGTGGGGCGAGGCTCGACCCTGAAGCCCGCGACATGGGGTATGACCGTATGAGGACATGGCGGCCTTTGCCGCCGGGCTCATGCAGGCACAGGCCGCCATCTCCGGACGCGCCAACCAGGTTCTCGTGGAGGCATATCACATCGACCACCGCCACCACCGCTGCACCTGCAGCTCTTCGCTGCCATAACCTTTGAGTTCACTAGCAGGCTAGCAGCAGCAGCGCCAACGCCAGGATGGAGATGGCGATGCCTCCAACGCCAGGCTTCGCCCACCGGATGGACATGCTCCAGATGCTTATGGTGATGCCTCCTCCTCCCGGTTTGGCCGCTGAAGTGGAGATACAGCTGGGGCTAATGGCTATGCCGCCGCCGCCTGAGTTCCCTGCAGTGATGGGCATGCAGCAGTTGGTTATGGAGGTGCCACCACAGCCAAGGTTCCGGGCAGGGATGGTGCCGCTGCAGGTGTTTGTCGCCGGGATGGCGCCGCTGCAGGAGTTTGCCGCCGGGATGCAGGGGCTCGGGCCGAATGCTGGCTTCCCCTAGTGAGGAGAAAAAGACAAATCCACACAGAGTCCGAGTCTAAGATCCACACAGTCTTACAGTTTGTTGTCACAGTTATATTATTCAAAATAAATCGTGCAAGATCTATGTAAGATCCATATACCTGGGTGCAAGATCCATTATCTGGCTTGTAATCTCTTTTTTTTGAACTTTTGTAATCTCTTTTTCTAGTAGATGAGTTCTAGCAAAACTGCTTTTTCTATCCGTGGCACCACGGCTGAAAATTATAATGAATGAAAGATTATTCCCCTCTGCCGACAAACTAACAAAAGATTTATGCGTTTTTTGTAAAGTCTAGAAGAATTTCAAATAAAAGAATAAAGTCTAGAAGAACATTGGCGATACGCAACATGCAGTCTTTTTTTCCTTTCTTTTTTGCACTGACCGGCAGATCGACAACAAGTCTGGTCCATGCTTGTCATCGAGCAGGTATTGTTAGGAATAAGCCACGGCACGACCATGATGATGTTGGTACTAATCTTGATGCATGTATTTAGTTGGTTAATGGATCGACTAGTCCGTGCATGCGTTGTGACCGGCATGCATGTGTGCGTGCGTTGCGTAGCCGGCCGTGAGAGTGGCCGGTTGGGGTGGCCGGGACATACGTGCATGTAGTTAGCTAGTAGTGCATGCGCGGGTTAGTTAGTGCGTGCGTGCCCGAGTGTGGCGGCCGGCTCTGCGTGAACCCACGTATAAATCCCTCCCCTATGTATTGGTTGTAAGTGCTGCGGTGAGTTGCCGAGCGGTGTGGGTATGTGTCCAGGTTGAGTAAAGTGAGGCCGTTCGTGCGGCCGAGGCGCCGTTCACGCGGCGAGGCGTTTGTGCACCGAACAAACTTTGTGTCAAGTGTCCTCATCCTTGCACCTTCGTCCGAGCGAGTGTGAGAGCGAGATAGTCCCGGTTTGTCAGCCGGTTTGTGGCCAGGCGTGTGATCGTGAGGCGTCAGGAGTTGTGGTCACGGCGATCAGTTGAGCCAGCCGCAACATACGCGCTGGAACGCGCCGTGTGCGCGGCCTGGGCGAGCGAGCCGCTAGGCATGCGTGCGCAGCGGAGGCTTGCGTGGGCGGCCATATCGGCGAGCTGCATGCATGCATGAGTTGTCAGCTGGATGAGGTTAGTTAGCTAGCTTAGTTTGATGTCGTTGTAGGTGCCGCCGCTGACAACGACGAACTACACCTCCTGGGCAATCAAGATGGAGGCAATCCTTGATGCTCAGGGGCTGTGGGGGTGGTTGCTCCGGCGGAGGGCATGGCGATCGATGTCGGCAAGAGGAAGACGGCACGGGCGATGTTGCTCGGAGCGCTGTCGAAGGAGGTTTTGCTGCAGGTGTCGATGAAGCCCACCGCGAAGGAGGTATGGGACTCTCTCAAGGTGTGCTTCATCGGTGACAATCGGGTGTGGGCAGCCCGGCTCGCGACGCTCCGCGGCGACTTCGATCGCCTGAGGATGGTGGACGGCGAGGACTTGGACAGCTACGCCGGAAAGCTCGGCGCAATGACGGAGCGCTACACAGGCCTGGGGGCAGTGCTCGATGATGCGGCGTTCGTGAAGAAGCTGCTAGATATCGTCCGCGACTTCCTATACCCTGCCATCGCCGGAATTGAACAATTCTGCGACGTCGACAAGATGACGTTCGAGGAGGCTCTGGGGTGGCTCAAGGCATTCGATGAACAGACCCGACGCCGTGGGCAGGACAGAGGCGAGCGGGCGGGCGAGCAGCTCATGTTGACGGCGGCTCAGTGGGCGGCGCGGCAGCTTCAGTAACGACGACGACAACGGAGAGGCGAGCACAGCGTCGGGCAACGGAGGGAAGCGCCATGGCCGCTGCTACAACTGCGGACAGCATGGCCACTTCAAGCGGGACTGCACGAGGTCGAGGAAGGCGGTGGTGGCGGAGCAAGCTCTCGTGGCGGAGATCGATGATGAGCGAGCACTCCTCTAGGCCGTGGATTAGGGGGTGACTGTTAGCAAATAAGCCACGGCGGGCATGTGCAGTGCGCGTACCTGCGCGCGCTGAGCTTGTCTGACCACGGTCTGGTTAGTATCCAACTCATGTATGGTCTGGTCTGACTTGTGTCCGACTAGTGTACAGGCCAGGTCTGGATTGTGTACGTGCGTGCGTGTGTGGCGCGGTGTGTGCATGCATGCGTGCACACCAGTGCGTAGATTTAGGCCTAGGTGGTTAGGATCCGCAGGGAGCGCGTGAGATTGCCGCGGGCTCGCGCGACCAGAGCGCGTACGTGTGCGGCGAGGGCGCGGTCCGAGCGGGCCGATCGGGGCATGCGGCTGGGTGGAGGGCATGGGGATCATGCCCAGCGCCGGCCCAGGTTTAAAAGCCATACGATGATCGTTGTAATCACCGGGGTGTGTGACAGAGTTCGAGATCTTAAAAAAAAAACACTATTCGTGCAGCGGCGTATGTGCGCCGGAAACCTCCTGTGTCCACCGCGTCCTTCTCTTCTTCCTTCTTCCTCCTTGGTTTGGGACAGAGAGAGGTGATAGAGAGAGGGAGGGAGAGCTAAGGTTAGGGCTAGACACCAACAGGTATGAGGTTCGTCGTCCAAACTCTGCTCCGGACAGGTTAACAACAACTTTGTTGCACATCAATTAGCAGGTCCTTGCGCTTGTGTGTGCCGCTGTGGCGCTGCACATGTGTTGACCAAAAATATGCCATTGCAGTGACAATATACAAAGTTTTCACCCTCCCCTTCAATAAATAAACAACAATTAGAAAAACGGTAAGTGCCACCATTACTGGAAAAATCGCCTTTACTGAGTACATTCCACTTTGCCGAGTACAGTATCACGGGATCACCGCAAAAGCAATGTAAGCTGAGTGTGGATCACGGCAAACAGTAGGACACGGCACATGGGAAGCTCCACCAAGCCCCGTCAGGTACATACACGGTAAACATAAAGGAACCCGGCTTATGCACAGTATGCCGAGAGCCCTGTAGATGGCACCCGGCAAATAGGAGCCACATGGCACGGCCGTTTCAGCTGACGGCCCCGTGGCGGCCTCGTGGCACGGCCGTTTGTAGCACGGGATGGAGATGGCGATGCCTCCAACGCCGGGCTTCGCCCCCGGGATGGACATGCACCAGATAGTTATGGTGATGCCTCCTCCGCCCGGTTTGGACGTCGAGGTGGTTATACAGCAGGGGCTAATGGCCATGCCGCCGCCGCTGCCTGAGTTCCCCGCAGTGATGGGTATGCAGCATATGCTGATGGAGATGGCGTCGCCGCAGGAGTTCATTGCCGGGATGGACGCTGGGTTCCCCTACTGAGGAGAGAAAGACAAATCCACACATAATCCGAGTCTAAGTTCACACAGAGTCTGATAGTTTCTTGTCACAGTAATAGTATTATTCTAAATAAATCGTGCCAGATCCATGTAAGATCCATCTACCTGGGTTTTCCATTATCATAGTATTTATCATATTATTAATTAAATTAATGGCTTGTATTTTTTTTTGTATCCGTGGCACCATGCATGGTTGGAAATTATAATGAATGAAAGATTATTAGGCGTTTTCTTTTGTTCCCCCTGCTGACAAAACGGAGAAAATATTGATGTGTTTTTAGATAAAAGATATGATGCTAACTTTGTGCGCTGAACCGTATGTGAAGTCCAGAAGAATTTTAAAAACTATATGTGAAGTCTAGAAGCACATGGGTGACACGCAACAGGCAATCTTTTTTCTTTTTTGCACTAACAGATTTGAGGTTTGTCATCCAAACTCTGGTCCGGACAGATCGAGAGCAACTTTGTTGCACATGAATTAGCTAGCTGCTATAAAATTTCTTTGAACAGGCTGCTATAATTCACCGTAGGTATTTTTGGATGAGGCTGCCCCGCGCTTGTGGGTGTCTGCATGGCGCTGCACATATGTCAACCAAAAATATGACATTGCCGGCCAATATACAAAGCTCTCTCCCTCCCCTTCAAACATAAATAGAAAACATAGAGAAAAAACGGCAGGTGCGGGGAGCCAGGATTAGAGCTTGCACCGGGCCCAATTATGTTTGTTTGTGCACATGGTTAAAACTTAAAACATAGCGTCCATAAGGCCATAGCTACCTAAAAAAACAGCCCATACAATATTATACAAAATATGGCTCAATTGCACATTAGCATATCAAAAAATGTATAATCTATCCCATTCCTGATTGATTATCATACACACTGTCTACAACAAGTAAAAACATAGCAATGCTTACCTTCGCCTTTAGAAAGGACTTCTGTCATATGTTTGCGCATGCATGAGCTGTCACGCGTCTAAGCGTATCTCAGTACATATGTTTTGTGTCCTTTCAACCTAGTACGGTAGCTGCAGTACATAGTTCTTCGTTTCACGCATACCACAGCGTACAGGGATACCAAAATGAGAAGCGCACCGAAACACGAACGTGTGGTTGAACTAATTAGATGGCCAATAAAATATACATCTCTGCCGTATATAACAATCACAAATCACATAGGTTGCTCTTCCATACGGGCCACCATTATTTGATAATTTTTTTAATACTATGAATAGTTTTAAGCCAAGAACTAACATTTGTACACAATTAATTCTTTTAGCACACACATTTTATAAATGCGGGGTGCCCATTTTGTAAATATGGGACGCACATTTATACACACAAACTTACATATTTGTCTAATTTTCACTAACAACTTTTTTCATTTTAAAAATGTTATCAACATCTAATTTCTTTCGAATATATTAAATTCCAGCCACCGATTTGCAAATCCTTGTCGAGGAGGCCCCATGAGCGCTTGGAGAATCAGATATGCCGGGCATCCTCCTTGACTATCCAGCAGATGTCAGTGGCGGCTTCCAACCCCCTACCCCCAACCCCGATTGGGTGCCAACATTGCTGGCTCGGCGGCTGGCACAGAGAAAGGAAGGAAAAGGAGAGAACGTTGATGAATATGAGTGTGTGACTATGTCTCAGGGTCGGGCGCGGGGGTGGGGGTGGTTATATAGAAAGCTGTAGGAGAGAAATCCTTGAGCAGATCTGTGTGTATTAAAAATCCTGATTGGCAGTGAGATTTGATTGTATTCGCTGGCGAATAGTTTGCCACGCGTCAAAGTGTAACTCCATATTTTGATTTTTCTTTAATGAAAACTTGAAGAATTTCGGAAATGTAAACTGGAATTCAGACGAGCACGTGTGATAAGATGAGAACATCACTTACTCACGTAAATGATATGAAAAATCTAGTAATTTTAGAACTCATGAGTGGCGCCGCACGAGATTTAATTGATCCGTTTGGGTGCTGCCATTGCTCGCTCGCTCGGTGGCCCGGCTCACAGAAAGGAAGGAAGAGGAGCGGAGGTAGATGAAGATGAGTGTGTGTGGGTGTGGCTATGCCTCGGTCTCAGGGCGCTTTATATAGCAACCAGCCGGTATCCCATGAGATTTGATTCGATATTCGCTGAGCTGAGTACATTAAAACTCACGCATCAAAGGATAACTTCGTACCATGCCCAAAAAAAAAGGAAGAAAAGATAACTACGTACGTGGTCGAATCGATCGGGACGTGCGAACAAAATGTCCATGCACCCAAACACGCATGTGTGCTTGAACCTATGAGATGGCCAACCACTCATAGATCTCTTCCCTACATGACACTCGTGAATCACATAGGTTGCTACTTTGTACGCGCCACAAGTATTCGACAATCTTTTCTAATACTATGAATATTTTTAAAGCCAGAACTAACTTTTCTAATACACAATTAAATCTTTTATCACACACGCTGAACAATTTTGAAATAAGCAAACCACATTTTTTAAATGTGAGGTACCCATTTTGTGAATATGGGACGAACATTTATACACACAAATTTAAATATTTTCTAATTTTTACTAACAATTTTTATCATTTAAAAAATGATATTAACATTTAATTTCATTCAATTTTATTAAATTCCAGCCACCAATTTTTAAATCTCTGCCGAGTAGCCGCGCGATCGCTCGGAGAATCAGAAATGACGTGCATCCTCCTTAACGATCTAGCAGATGATGGTGTTCTTACGGCCACTGCCACTGCCCACCCCCCGGAACTGGGTGCCAACATTGCTTGCTCGGCGGCTGGGACAGAGAAAGAAGGGAAGAGGAGAGCAGATCGATGAAGATGAGTGTGTGACTACGTCTTGTGGTCGGGCGCGGGGGGTTTATATAGCAAGTGGGAGGCAAGAAATCATTGAGCTGAGCTCTGTACATTAGAATTCCCGATCGGCATGGAGATTTGATTATGTATTCTCAGGCGAATTGTTAGTTGCGACGCGCCAAAGTGTAACTCAATAGTTTTGATTTTTTTTGATGAAAATTTGAATAATTTCAGAAATTTAAATTGGAATTCGGATGTGTACGTATGTTAAGATGAGCACATTTCTTACTTAAGTAAATCATATGAAACTCTAGTAAGTTTAAAACTTTGAGTTCGGTAGCAGGAGCAACGCCAACGCCGGGATTGAGATGCAGCAGATGCAGATAGCTATGGATCCACCGCAGGGGTTCAGCGTCTGTATGGAGATGCAGATGTTGATGCCGCCGACGCAGGGGTTTGCCGGTGGGATGGACAAGGAGATGCACGAGATGCTTGTAGCGATGGAGCCGCAGCTAGGGTTGGCCGCCAGGACGGATATAGAGCAGATGCTGCCGCCGCTGCCTATGTTCCCGGCCAGGATGAACATGGCTTAGCAGGGGCTCGGGCCGAACCCCGGTTTCCCCTATTGAGGAGAAGAAGACATGGACGTGGATCGATCGTTTAGTTTGTTGTCTCCGTTATATTCTAAATAGATCATGCAAGATCTATACATAAGTTGGGTCAATTATCTTAGTATCAATTAAATTTATGGCATTGTAATCTTTTTTGTATCGGTAGCCCCTTGGCAGGAAATTAGTGAATGAAATACTACTAAGCCTTCTTCTTTGGTTCTCTCCATGCTTGCAACATAAAAAAAGATCCACACGTACATCCTATGACACAGCGACATCCAACAGCCTATGACATGGAGGAATGAGGGGTCAACGAGCTTGGCTTGATAATTCTCAGAAAAAAATTAGATGGATGTTTCTTGAACTTTGGTTCTTGATTTTCCATGTTCTAGATTCGTTTTGTTCATCACCCCAAAATGTCATTCATGCTCTGTAGATCCGATTTTACATGTTCTAGATCGGCGATGTCTCTCAATGTTTTATAGCTCATCAATTGCCGAAATATTTATTGTTGGGCCGGATACAAACAATTGGTTCAATGCTTCTGTATGATTCCATCGGGTGTAAGCTGTGTGAAAGCGGTGTGTGCCTGCATTCCTCATTTTATTTTGTTGAAATTGTGATGCTAATTGGGAAGGTGAGGAACTCGCCTCTTGGATTCCAACGGGTGTAGCACATATCCATGATTAATATCAAGAATAAAAGAAAACTTTCTCCATACATTTGGAACTTTGATAGATTTGGCTATTTGTCACGATAAAGGAAAACAGGCGAAGTTTTTATTACTTTAAAAAATAATGCTCAAGTTCATGACTGATAGTAGTTCAGATCTTGCAAATTCTTTTCATGTGCCTTTTAGTTGTTCAGATGCAAGTTTTCATGCACAAATTCATGATTTCTAGTTGTTCAGATCTTTTTTTTTCATGCTCAGGTTCATGATTTTTAGTTGTTCAGATCTTGCAATTTTTTCACGATTAAGTTCATGATTTTTAGTTGTTAACACCTTGCAATCTTTTGTTGGTGCATGTATTAATAAATGGCACTGGTTAGATGTCAATCGACTGAAAATACATTTGGGTCAGTCACTTTCTTTTTAGTGCAGATGAGAAAAAGGCCCAAGGCCTGCCGTGGTCAGGGACGGTGTTAACACGCTATCTGGACAAGTATGTATACGAAATCACTACTTGAGGAGTACTCGTTGCGAAGATCACTCCAACCTCCCTAGGTTGCGACAAGTGGCGTGCTGCATGTGCACCATTTGTCGCAACCTGGGAGTTTTCACTTTTTTCGTCGATCCGTTTATTCAAAACGTTTTATCTTTTAAACCGTGCGTCCAAATCTCGAACCGCTTTCATCGTTGGATTCCTCGCGTCGAGACTTTCAAAACTAGATCCCATGTTGATAGATTTTGACGAACTTTTTTTTCACGAAAAAACCGGACGAAAAAACCGAACCGGGAGCACGGGTTTTTTCCCTTTCCGAAAGAGGCACGCCCGTGCCTCTCACGAAATCACAACCGTGCCTCTCGCGGAAGCAAAACCGTGACTCTCGTGGAAGGAAAAAAAACACGTTTTTTTTTTCGTTTCCGAGGAGGCACGGCCGTGACTCTCGCGAAATCACAATCGTGCCTCTCGCGGAAGCAAAACCGTGACTCTCGCGAAAGAAAAAAAAACAGAAAACACGTTTTTTTTTCGTTTCCGAGAGTAACGCCCGTGACTCTCGCGAAAGCACAACCGTGCCTCTCGCGGAAGCAAAACAGTGACTCTCGTCAAAGAAAAAAAAATAGAAAACATGTTTTTTTTTCGTTTCCGAGAGGCATGGCCGTGACTCTCGCGAAAGCATAAAGCACAACTGTGCCTCTCGCGCAAGCAAAACCGTGACTCTCGCGAAAGGAAAAAAATAAAAAAACACGTTTTTTTTTCCGTTTCCGAGATGCACGGCCGTGACTCTCGCGAATGAAAAAAAAGAAAATGCATTTTTTTGAATTTTTTTTGTTCGAAAAGCTAAGGAAGACCGATGAAAAACCAAAACGTCGAAAAAACCCGAAAAAACTGTTAAAAAGCCAAAAACGCGTGCTGAAAAAAAAAATCTAGAGGGAGCGCCCAGAATACGACACGTGGCGAATGGCTGAGAGCGCGCCAAGTGGCGCTGATCGTTGCGAGGCTCCCGAAGGAGCGCTCGTTAATTAGTTGCTCTTGTATGTATACTACTATACTGCGAGTACATGCACAACTATAAATCGTAAGATTCAATGTGTTAGGCCCAATAAGTGCCTACTAGTAGAACTGATGCGTTGGTCGGTGGGTTTGCGAGTTTTACCATGACTCTATAAACGAACTAAATCATGAATACACGATCCAGATGGCCAAGCAGCAATCACCATTTTCCAACATTTTTTTTAAAAGTAGCAAACAGTGGTTCCAAAATGCCTGAGAGTCGAAACCGTTGTGAAGTCATGATTTTGTTAATGAGTACAGAGCGGTGGAAATGATCGGTGAGTTGCACCAGACAACAAGGATCAGAGGACATGACGGCTGGACTAGTATGCCAAAATTATTGAACAGGAAGAGCAACTACATCATGAAAGTTGATTTGCAAAAAAGAATTACATAATGAAAGTCGATTCACAAAAAATAGTTACATAATGAAAGTTAATGCAAAATTAAAATTGAACTTCATTTTGAAGCAAAATTTGTTGCAGCAGCAGCCGAAATAAGCACCCTCGCTATGGTGATCGCTCGTTGTTGAAATTAATCAGTTAGTTTGGGAGTGAGGTTGTACTAGCCGCAATTATGTCACCACGTCCTGGCAGAATACGACATGCAGTGCATGTTTGCTACTTACCACATCATGCATGGATGGGGCCCACGGGCAAGGCCATCAGTCCACCACGACTGCTCTTTCGTTATATACTAGTGGTTGGGGCGTCATTTGAGAGGAAGCTGTGCGCATGTTTTTGGTTAAAAAATACATAGAGTCCTCGGCTCTGTCCAAAAAATATCTTAGAAAGAAATCCTCACCTTCATCTAAAAAAAGTAAAAAAGAAAGAAAGAAAAAATACCACCACAGCCTACCAACGAGTGCCACTTTGCAAAATTCCATTTAAAAAATACCAGAGGTCCTCACCTCCATCTAAAAAGAAAAAAATACATTTAAAAAATAATCCACACCTTCATCTAAAAATAAATCAAAAAGATTTGTCACTGCGGCCAACCAGCTTGCGCCATGTGGCATAGCTGGTTGGCCGCCCTTTACACGTAGCTTAATGGAATAATCGACACCTTCATCTAACAAAATTCCAAAAGATTTCTCGCTGCAGCCAACCAGCTTGCAAGCAGCCGAGGAGGAAGACGAGGACGAGCCGCTCGTCTTAGGGTGGATCCGCTCGATTCCTTCGGCTGGACGGACGAAGGCGACGACGGCAGAGCCACTGGACACGCCGGTGAGGCGTGGGGAGCATGATGGCTACGAGGTGTGTGGCGAAATGGCCATGGCGTCTCGGGCGGCTACGGGGACGGGATGGAGAGAGGGCCAGAGAGAGTAATGAGGACGAGGAGGAGTCAAGGGGGTCCGGGGTGGTTGCGTGGCGTCTTTGGACAACCTCCAGTATCGGCGGAAGGAGGAGGTGGCTCGGGCACGTGCGGGCGCATGGCGACCATGCGCGCGGCATCCTTCTGGCGTGCGGTTAGGGGGGTGACTGGCACTGTGGGCCCGTGGGCCGCCCAGGTGAGGTTTCTCCCTCTCTGACTTTTCCTATTTGTTTGTTGTTTTTCTATTTTTGTTTCTGTTTTGAATTTGGTTTGCTAAGCAAATTATCTTTGCAGCTTCTGGAAATTATTGTGGACGCAAAATGGTTTATCTCAGAGCTCCACGAAAAGTTTCAGAATTATTGGTGCAATAAAAATATTTATAGGATTTATTTGCTCCAACTCAAATACATTAGTGATTTAAATCGAAAGGCTAAAATAATTCTTAAAAATGTTCATAAATTTTGATTTACAATATAGCTATTTCCAAAACTCACAGGACTATTTGAAAGGGCATTCTGGAAACGTTGAATGCATTTTTAGGGTTCTTCCCGTCATTAAATTTTGAGGGTTTAATAATTCCACAATTCAATTTTCTTTAATTTAAATATGATACATGATGCTCATTAGTGCCACCATCCACACCAAAATTATTATTGGCGCCAAATAATTCTAGGGCTGTGACATTTCGCGAAAACATTGGCACTCATGTCATAACCTACAACTATAAGTGAACCACCGTAGAAGGGTTCCTAGACAAAAAATTTGGCATGCATTTCGAAATTACTAGTATTGACCTGAACACAGATCCGACCATCATACAAAATAACACTAAGAAACATTTACAAGTATTTCTAAACTACTAATATTACCCTAAACACAAATCTGAACATGCATACCGCGCTACTAGGAAAAAAACTTACCAGTAGCGCTAGCACAAGCGCTACTGCTACGGCGCTACAGCTATTTTTTAGCAGTAGCGCTTGTTGGCCCAGCGCTACTAGTAATTGAAGATAGCAGTAGCGCTTATCTGTAGCGCGCTACTGGTACTTATTTGTAGCGCGGTTGGTAAATAAGCGCTATTGTTAACTAAGCGCTGCTGGTAAACTTTACCCCGCGCCACTGCTAGCGTTTTTAGTAGTTTTTTTGTTTCTGTGTTTTGACGCTGTACATATTTAAACAGATACATCTTTTATCAATGAGCAGTGCGATTATTTCTTGCAGAGTCAATGGAAGCTCAAGAACTGAATCTGTTGTGGCATTGTTGCCAGTAGTGTCTTGATTTGCTGCCACAACTCTTAATAGTGGTTTGGAAGTTCAGATTCTGCATATGCATGGTTCAGCAAAGAGGTTGCAGGACACAAGGGAACATCTACTAATGTGCAAATAGATGTCGGAACTATGTGGGACTTGGAGATTGCAGAAACAAGAGAATATCTATCTCATTTGCACACTAGCAAAAGCACACACCCAGAGCCCGCACAAGAAAATTTGATAAGTCCAGTGTAAACAAGTGTGAGCATGAACATAGTCATCTGCATGTCAAGTGATGTGTGTCATCATGCATGCTAGGTAGAGACTACTTCTCTAAAAAACCAACAACTAAAACTAAACTATTATTAACTGTATTTATTCACCAGGCATCCAATTCAAAAATTTCAGACAAATGAACAAAAAAAGGTTTCAGACATTGACCTAGCAAAGTTTCAGACAAATGAAACGATGCTGATGCAGCAGCGAGCCCGAGTGGCGGAATGTTCCCAGCGTCCTTGTCCTCCTCACTGAGCACCTTGCTGCCGGAGGAGCCGAGCCTGGTCGATCCGCAGAGACCAAATCACCTGGAGAGAGAGAGAGAGAGAGAGGAAGGAGGAGAGGGAGAGAGAGAGAAGAGAGAGGAGAGGAGGAGACGAGGAGAGAGAAGAGAGAGAGAGAGGGGAGAGAGAGGAGGGAGAGAGAGGGAGAGGGGGAGGGAGAGAGAGGGAGAGAAAGAGGGAGAGAGAGAGGGAGAGGAGAGGGAGGGAGAGAGGGGGAGAAAGGGAGAGAGAGGGAGAGAGAGAGGGAAAGAGAGAGGGAAAGAGAGAGGGAGGGAGGGAGGGAGGGAGAGAGGGAGAGAGAGAGAGAGAGGGAGAGAGACCTGCCGGCTGAAAGAAGATATAGCGCCGGTGGACGGGACTGCTCGAGGGAGGGGTTGGCAAGGGGGGAGGGGCCGGGGTTGGATCTACTGCGCGAGGAGGGAGGCGGCATGGGGGGAGGGGGTGAGGGGGCGGCCGGCGTCGAGGTCGGGGTTGAGGGCGGGTGCGGCGTTGGCGGCGGCGTGGAAGAGAGAGGGGGATCGAGAGAGTGAGAGAGAGACGAGTTGAGTGCGTGGCTGGACAGGGCTATAGGAAACTTAGCTATAGCGCTGGCCGAAAAACATGCTATAGCTAAGTTAGCTATAGCGCGGCTGAAGCAAAAACGCGCTACTGCTTGTATTTTTATTTTTTTATTTTAAAATTATGTGGCCAGTTATGTGTAGCCCCTGTCCACCTAAAAAACTCTACTGTTAGTATTTTTTATTTTTCATTTGCATTTTTCTCATTTTTCCTTTTTCTTTTTCTCTTTCATTTTTCCTTTTCTTTTTTCTTTTTCTTTTTTGTATTTCTTATCTTTCATTTTTCTTTCTTTTTCTTTTTTCTATTTCTTATCTTTCATTTGCATTTTTTCATATTTTCTTTTTTGCTTTCATTTTTTCTTTTTCATTTTTTTTCATTTTCATTTTTCTATTTCTTATCTTTCTTTTTTCTTTTTCTCTTTCATTTTTCACTTTCTTATCTTTCATTTTCATTTTTCTTTTTCTTATCTTTCATTTGCATTTTTCTTTTTCATTTCCTTGTTGTAAGTTGTAGCACGGGTATAGGGTTAGGTCTGTTGGAATAATAACACCCTCCGAATAATAGTTAGTGCATAATATATATTACATCATTTGACCGCTAACGATGTTAAGTATGTACACAAAATAGATACACACTAATTATGATAGTTTGTCAACTTGGTTGAGCCCCTGGTCATGACTTTTCCTTTTCCAAAGTGTACGATCTTTCTTAAGTAATGTAGTCTTCATTGTTCTTTTGACGTATGTTTCATCGTCGTCATCATCATCATCTTCTCTCATCGGGTCACCGTACTGGTCGTAGTCTTCCTCGTTGGCGACTCCATCCATTCCAACGATGCTCCTTTTGCCTCTCCTCACGATAACACGGCTGGGACTGCTCGGGCCGGTTATGAAGAAGCATTGTGTCACGTGCTTAGCGTGTACCCATGTCTCATTTTTGGCGGTGGCGTTCACGGTAGTGCTATTCGCGTCGGGTATACACATGGTAGTGAAATGTCGGTTTTCTCTTTGTATGTTCTTAGCCCATCTGACACGGAACATCGTCGCGCTATGCAATCCAGAGTAGTCAAGCTCCCAGATCTCTTCGACCCTTCCGTAAAATATTTTAGTTACATTCCCGGTCATGGCTTTGATCGTCACCCTGAGTTCTGGTTATCACTTTTTATATCTTTGGCCTCTGTGTAGAACGTGTATCCCTTGATATTGTATGCTTGATAAGTCGCGAGGTTGACCGACGGGCCATGTGCTAAGGCGTATATGAACATTCCGCCGGGCAACCCTCTTCCGGGGGATTAGCTAGAACTCGCTCTTTGAACCTGCGCAAGAAAGTGGAGTTGTGCTCTCTAATAACTTCAACGTCCGTCCTGTGCACCCGACGATCACGGTAGTTCTTTGCAATGGTCTCTTTGTGCAGTGTCACGGAATATTCTAGCACATCTAGGTGTTGTAGCACTACTAAGTTTGCCCTGTCAAAGTCGTTCTGTCGGCACGAGCGTTCCAATTTCAATTCCCTCAAACCGTTGGTGTGACCTTCTCCTTGGAGCCTTCCACATTGCTTGTTGACGGGCAAACCAACAAGGTCTTCGATGCCTAGATAATTCTCGCAGAAGGAGATGCACTCTTTGGTCAGATAGCCCTGGGCTATGCTTCCACTCGGACGGGACATGTTACGAACGAATCTTTTGATGAACCCATTCATCCTCTCGAACGGCATCATGCTGTGCAGGAATGTCGGCCCTAGGTCGATGATGTCGTCCACGATGTGCATACACGGATGCACCATGACTTCAAAGAATGCGGGCGGGAAATGATACGTCTCCGTCGTATCTACTTTTTTTTAACGCTTTTGCTCTTGTTTTGGACTCTAATTTGCATAATTTGAATGAAACTAACCCAGATTGACCTTGTTTTCAGCAGAACCACCATGGTGTTGTTTTTGTGCAGAAATAAAAGTTCTCGGAATTGGACGAAACTTTTTTGAAGAACTATTTTGGAATAAATAAAAAAATACTAGAACCAAGCCACATTGGAGGGGGGCCCAGCTGCCCACTAGACAAAAGGGCGTGCCACCCCCCTCTGGCGCGCCCTGGTGGATAGTGGGGCCCATGAGGCTCCGCTAACCCTAATTCCAACTCTATAAATTCCTATTTTCGGAGAAAAAATAGAAGAGGAAGTTTCATCGCATTTCACGATACGGAGCAGCCGCCACCTCCTGTTCTTTATCGGGAGGCCAGATCTGTAGTCTATTCTGGGCTCTGGAGAGGGGGATTCACGGCCGTCGTCATCATCATCTATCCTCCATCACCAATTTCATGATGCTTACCGCCGGGAGTGAGTAATATCTTCGTAGGCTTGCTGGACTGTGATGGGTTGCATGAGATTCATCATGTAATCGAGTTAGTTTTGTTAGGGCTTGATCTCTAGTATCCACTATGTTCTGAGATTGATGTTGCAATGACTTTCCTATGCTTAATTCTTGTCACTAGGGCCCGAGTGTTATGATTTCAGCAACTCTTTTCCAGTATACCTAAACCATATGGATTTTCTTTTCCGAACCATTGGTGGTTCGCCAACCTTGCGCTTCTTGGTGGTTGTTTTCCCGGAAGGGTCCTTTCCAAAAACAGTCTTCATATTTTCAGTGGGGGCCAAAACACCCTCTCCAATAAGGATTCTTCATCAAATCAGTATTCATAGATAGGATCAAGAAACCTTCGATGACCCATATAGAAAAAATTCTTGCCTTCCTTCAACCGAAGAGAGCAAGTATGTGAGCCACACAATGGACAACCAAATTCACCCGAGGTTACAATCCCGGATAGAGTGCATAAGCCGGGGAGGTTTGATGTAGTTGACAATATAGCATCATGCAGGTTGAAGGGTTTACCGGTGGAGGCATCATAGGTTCTAACACCCTCCTCAAAAAGCGAGTTCAAATCATCAATAAGTGGTTCAAGAAAGACATCTATATCTCTCCCAGGTGACCTTTGACCAAGAATAAGCAAAGAGAGGATGAAATTATGTTGCTTCATGCATAACCAAGGAGGAAGATTCAACGGAATTACTACAACAGGCCAGACATTATAGGATAACTTCATTGTCCTAAATTGATTAAAACCATCAGCTCCTACAAGCAGCCTCATGTTGCGACTATCTTTAGCAAAATCTGTATATTTGCCATCAAAGTCCTTCCAAGCAGGTGGATCCGCTGGATGCCTTATTAGTCCATCTCTTGTACGTTCTTCATCATGCCATCTGCAGTCCGCTGCACTCTTTGGGGACACAAAAAGGCATTGTAGCCTTTTCTTTATTGGAAAATAACAAAGAACCTTCCTTGGGACCTTGTGTATATGTTTCCCATCAAGGCTATTCTTTTCAGATTTCCACTAGGAAATTTTGCATGTAGGACAAATATCCTTATTTGCATGTTCCTTCGAGAACAAAATGCAATCATTCTCACATGCATGAATTTTTATATAACCAAGCTCAAGACATTTTATCATCCTCTTATCTTCATAAAAGTTTTTGGGTAGCTTTGCTGTTGGAAAGACCTCTTTTAGCAACTCTAGCAGTATGTCAAAACTTTAATCACTCCAACCTCCAAGAGATTTTGTATGGAGTAACCTAACAATGAAACGTAGCTTTGAGAAGGTTCTACACCCTGGATAAAGCTCCTCCCGATCTTTAACTATGAATTGTCGAAAAGCATCTTCATCCTTCTTCTTTTTCTTCTCTAGAAGAGGGTCGACACCCTCAGGCTCTGCATCCTGGTGACTTGGATCCTCCTCACTACTACCATAACTAAAATCCCCATTTTGATGTGCTATATTTTGAATCATTTCGAGCATCTCATCATAGTCATCTAGGTCAATCTACTCTTGAAAATCATCAGGTTGAACCTCATCATGGTCACTCTCGGATGCAAGAGATGATGATGCCTCCCCATGATATATCCATCTTTTGCGCCCCACTAGTAGAAAACAGGGCTTTGGTTGAGGCCTGGGTAAGGGCATTAATCCCGGTTCACTCACGAACCGGGACCAAAGGGGGCATCAGTCCCGGTTCGTGAGGCCAGGGGGCTGGCCGGGCCTCGGGGGCCATTGGTCCCGGTTCGTCTGACCCCTTTGGTCCCGGTTCCAGACACGAACTGGGACCAATGGGCCTCGCTCCTCGCCCACAACCTTTAGTCCCGGTTGGTGGCAGGAACCGGGACCAAATGTGGTCCTTTAGTCCCGGTTTTAGCCACCAACCGGGACTAAAGAGAGGCCTATATATACCCCCTGCCCGCGAGCAGAGCAGTGCACTGCTCTGCTTTTTTGGCCGGCTGTGGGAGAGCTTTGTGGTGCTCTACCTCACCTCCTATGCACATGAGGTGTTCGATGAAATGCCTGTTCCACACTTAGCTTTCTCCTCTCGAAGCTCCTTGTCCAATCTCCATTTTCTTCAAGATTTGTCTAGGTTTGGCGGTCCGTCCTGTCCCGTCCCCGTCCTCACCGCCGTCGATCGCCCGCGCCGATCTCGTCGCCGGCACCACCGTGGTGAGCCTCTTGTTCTTATCTTCTTTCTAAAAGAAAAAAAAATTCTTACTTGTATGATTTAGATTGATACTTGTAAAATTTTCTTACTTTTATTATTGTTTGTTATTATATAGTGCGATGGTTTTGGTATCCGCCCCCTTGGCCCTCGTCCTGTCTATGATTCGGATGTGGTATATATTATCTTTTATAACTATTTGTTTCATTTAGTGTTTATGACAATTATGCCGACCAACGTGACATAGATGTTTTATCTAGGAGGTATGTGAACCGGAAATTCCAACCGACCCTCTTGTCAAGGGGTTAAATTTAGTTGAAAAAGAAAATGATTACTTGAAGAAAAAATTGAAAAGAATTGAGGAGGAGAAGATGGCATTGGAGTTGGATGTTGCGGATATCGTCGATAATCACAAGATCAAGATGGATAAAATGCGCTTGAAGATTAGAAAGATTAAAAAATATGCTATTCATACTGAGGCTTGGTATCATTATGCCGTTGGATCAATTGTTACCTTAGTTGCGATTATGATCGCATTTGTTGTTGCATTGAAATGGTTTAATTAGATGCTCTAGAGAGTTATATGTTGTTCAATGAGAACTTTGTATGAACTTTGTGTATTTATTTTTTCAGTAATAACATTTGATCACTACTGTACTTTGGTTTTAATGTGATGATGAACTTCTATTTATTTGGTCACTTCTCTATTCATGATGTTCTGTAATTGTTTTTGCCACACTTAATTATATATAATTCACGCAGATGAACCGGCAATGGATGTATGGTGATAGACGCACCTCCGAGTACATTAAGGGCGTGCATAATTTTCTCGAAGTGGCTGAGGCAAACAAGCAGAATGGTTTTATGTGTTGTCCATGCCCTATCTGTGGGAATATGAAGTCTTACTCTGACTCGAAAACCCTTCACATCCACCTGCTTGAGAAGCGTTTCATGCCACACTATAATGTTTGGACCAAGCATGGAGAAAGAGGGGTTATGATGGAAGACAACGAAGAAGAAGAGGATGATGACAACTATGTGCCCCCTGAATACGGTGATGCTGCAACGGGGGAAGCTGAAGATCAAGAGGAACCAGACGATGTGCCCGATGATGATCTTCGCCGGGTCATTGTTGATGCAAAGAGACAATGCGAAAGCGAAAAGGAGAAGTCGAAGTTCGATCGCATGTTAGAGGATCACAAAAAAGGGTTGTACCCCAATTGCGAAGATGGCAACACAAAGCTCGGTACCACACTGGAATTGCTGCAATGGAAGGCAGACAATGGTGTATCTGACAACGGATTTGAGAAGCTACTGAAATTATTGAAGAAGAAGCTTCCAAAGGATAACGAATTGCCTGACAGTACGTACGGAGCAAAGAAGGTTCTGTGCCCTATAGGATTGGACGTACAGAAGATACATGCATGCCCTAATGAGTGCATCCTCTACTGCGGTGCATACGAGGATTTGAACGCATGCCCGGTATGCGGTGCATTGCGGTATAAGATCAGACGAGATGACCCTGGTGATGTTGATGGCGAGCGCCCCAGGAAGAGGGTTCCTGCCAAGGTGATGTGGTATGCTCCTATAATACCACGGTTGAAACGTCTGTTCAGAAACAAAGAGCATGCCAAGTTGATGCGATGGCACAAAGATGACCATAAGAAAGACTGGAAGTTGAGAGCACTCGCTGACAGGTCACAGTGGAGAAAAATCGAGAGGAAGTGGGGGGACTTTGCAGGTGACGCAAGGAACGTATGGTTTGGTTTAAGCGCGGATGGCATTAATCCTTTTAGGGAGCAGAGCAGCAATCATAGCACTTGGCCCATGACTCTATGTATATATAACCTTCCTCCTTGGCTGTGCATGAAGCGGAAGTTCATTATGATGCCAGTGCTCATCCAAGGCCCTAAGCAACCCATCAAAGACATTGATGTGTACCTAAGGCCATTAGTTGAAGAACTTTTATAGCTGTGGAATGGAAAAGGTGTACGTGTGTGGGATGAGCATGACGAGCAGGAATTTGACCTACATGCGTTGCTGTTTGTAACCATCAATGATTGGCCTGCTCTCAGTAACCTTTCAGGACAGACAAACAAGGGATACCATGCATGCACGCACTGTTTAGATGACACCGAAAGTATATATTTGGACAAATGCAGGAAGAATGTGTACCTGGGGCATCGTTGATTTCTTTCGACCAACTATCAATGTCGAAAGAAAGGCAAGCATTTCAAAGGCGAAGCAGATCACTGGAAGAAGCCCGCCGTCCGTACTGGTGATCACATACTTGCTATGGTCAATGATTTACATGTAATCTTTGGAAAGGGTCCCGGCGGACTATCTGTTCCGAATGACGCTGAGGGACGCGCACCCATGTGGAAGAAGAAATCTATATTTTGGGACCTACCCTACTAGAAAGACCTAGAGGTCCGCTCTGCAATCGACGTGATACACGTGATGAAGAATCTTTGCGTGAAAAAGATACACCGAAGGCACGGGAGGACCAGCAACGTGTGCACGAAAAAGGCGGCATGCCTGCCAGCTACGCTCTTACCAAAGAAGAGAAGGAAATCTTCTTTGAATGCCTGCTCAGTATGAAGGTCCCGTCTGGCGTGTCGTCGAATATAAAGGGAATAATAAATATGGCAGAGAAAAAGTTTCAGAACCTAAAGTCTCATGACTGCCACGTGATTATGACGCAACTGCTTCCGGTTGCATTGAGGGGGCTTCTACCGAAAAACGTTCGATTAGCCATTTTGAAGCTATGTCCAATCCTCAATGCAATCTCTCAGAAGGTGATCAATCAAGAAATCCTACCAAGATTAAGGAGTGATCTGGCGCAATGTCTTGTCAGTTTCGAGCTGGTGTTCCCACCATCCTTCTTCAATATCATGACGCACGTCCTAGTTCATCTAGTCGACGAGATTGCCATTCTGGGCCCTGTATTTCTACACTATATGTTCCCCTTTGAGAGGTTCATGGGAGTCTTAAAGAAATATGTTCGTAACCGTGCTAGGCCAGAAGGAAGCATCTCCACGGGCCATCAAACCGAGGAGGTCATTGGGTTTTGTGTTGACTTCATTCCTGACATTAAGAAGATTGGTCTCCCTCAATCACGTTATGAGGGGAGACTGATTGGAAAAGGCACGCTAAGAGCGGACTCAATAATATGTAGGGACGGGCATTCTTGGTCTCAAGCACACTACACAGTTCTACAAAATTCTACCTTGGTGACCCCGTATGTCAATGAACACAAGAATATTCTGCGCTCCAAACACCCAGAGCAGTGTGACGACTGGATTACATGTGGACACATCAGAACTTTCGACAGTTGGTTGCAAACACGTCTCATGGGTGACAACGCTGTTTCTGATGAGCTTTACTCGTTGGCCAGGGGACCATCTTCGACTGTATTGACTTACAAAGGGTACGCGATAAATGGGAATACATTTTACACGATCGCCCAAGATCAAAAGAGCACCAACCAAAACAGTGGTGTCCGCTTTGATGCATCAACCAAGAGGGGAAAGGACACATATTATCTTTACATAGTGGACATATGGGAAGTTGACTATGGACATGATTTTAAGGTCCCTTTGTTTCAGTGCAAATGGGTCAATCTGTCAGGAGGCGGGGTACAGGTATACCCACAGTACGGAATGTCAACAGTGGATCTGAACAATCTTGGGTACACAAACGAACCATTCGTCCTAGCCAATGATGTGGCGCATGTTTTCTATGTGAAGGACATGTCTACCAAACCGAGAAAAAGAATAGATAAGGAAGCAAATACATCATACGATGAGCCAAAGCGCCACATAGTTCTTTCAGGAAAATGAGACATCGTGGGAGTGGAGGGCAAGACAGACATGTCTGAAGATTATGAAAAGTTTCATGAAATTCCTCCCTTTAAAGTCAAGGCTAACCCAATCACCTTGTTAAACGATGAAGATTATCCATGGTTACGGCGCAATAAGCAAAGGACACAAGCGAAGAAAAAGTGAAGACTTTCTCTCCACAACTATTATGATGATGCCTTTGATCTAGAATATCACAGCAGTTACATGTCAAGAAATGAAATCCCTTTGTAACAGATGAGTTTTCGTCCGAAACCCTGATACTTCGAAAGAGATTGTCCATTTTGTACACGAAGTGCATCCAGTTTTTGCCGTAACCCTCTCAACTTTTTAGAACAAACTATGTGGGTGAAATGATGATACCATGCCAACTTTCAACCTTTTCAGAGTTCATTTGTAGTGCTTTTGAATTTCAGGGTCATTTAGCTCAAAAAAATAAGTAAATGCATGAAAAATACCAAATGAAGTCAGAAAGGGTTGAAAATTGATGATGTGGCTTTGAATGGTGCATTTTGAACACACAAAAAGTCTGGAGTTCAAATAAGTTCAAAAAAAATGAAATCCCTTTGTAACAGATGAGTTTTCTTATGAAACCCTGATACTTCGAAAGAGATTGTCCATTTTGTACACGAAGTGCATCCAGCTTTTGCCGTAACCCTCTCAACTTTTTAGCACATGCTATGTGGGTGAAATGATGATACATTGCCAACTTTCAACCTTTTCAGAGTTCATTTGAAGTGCTTTTCAATTTCAGGGTCATTTAGCTCAAAGAATGAACTAATAGCAAAAATAATGAACTAGAAAACTTTTATGAAACTCTAATAGCAAAAAGAATGAACTAAAAATAATCAATTAAAATATTCTGTTATGATCAACTAAAACAAAACTATAATATTCTTCAATAGCAAAAAGAATCAACTAAAAAGCTTTTATAAAACTCTAATAGCAAAAGAAATCAAGTAAATTTTTTTATAAACCTCTAGTATTTTTGAAACTAAATTTTTATAAAATTTATGCAACTAAAATTATCAAAGTATTTTTTGTTCAAAACATTAATAGCAAAAAGAATTTTCATAAAGAATTTTTTTGTTAGAAACTTTAATAGCAAACAAAATAACAAAATCTGTTTTTGATTAAAACAGACATTTAAATTAATCTAAAATTACCAAATTGAATAATGATAAAACACAGTAATATTAAATAGGAGGAAAAAGAATCACTCAAAAATCTATTTTTATAGTAAAGTTATTCATAAACTAGTGATTTATCATTATAATTTAAAAGAATTCAAATTTGAAAACTAATGGCACTAACAGAAAGTTTATAATTTTTATGACCTAAAAGCAAAAAGAATAACTGAAAAACTGTAATTATTTAGTAAGTACAAACAAAAGAAAATAAATAAAGCATCAAAGAAAACAAAAAAACTGGAAAAAAATAATAAAAAAATGCCGCCTACTGGGCCACCACGGCCTGAATACGACTAGAAACCCATTGGGCCAGGATTCAGGCCCGCAGCAGGTCCAGTAGGCCCACAGGCAGAGGAGTGTGACATTAGGCACATCAGCCTGCAGTTGAGAGGAGCTCGAGAGGGTCAGCGCAACAGCGCTTATAAACAACTCTCGATCCCTCTCAGCTAGCGAGGTGGGACTAAACTTTTGGCCAAGGCAGCACCAACCTTTAGTACCGGTCAGTGGCACCAACCGGGACCAATACCAACCTTTGGTTGGTGGCACCAACCGGGCCCAATGCTACCCTTTGGTCCCGGTTCATGCCACGAACCGGGACCAAAGGTCTCTGCTTCCTGCCCTTTGGGCTGACGAAAAGAGACCTTTGGTCCCGATTGGTGGCACGAACCGGGACCAAAGGGTAGCATTGGTCCCAGTTGGTGCTATGAACCGGGACTAAAGGTGGTTGCTATATAGCCCAACACTTAGGAAATTTCCCCCCACCCGCCATTCTTCTCTCGAACGCCGCCAGGCTGCTGCTGCTCCTCGACGCCGCGCCCCTGTCCGGCCCGACGTCGCCGTCGCCTCCCCGAGGTCGCCGTCGCCATCGCCGCCCGCTCCTCATCACAGTCGCCGCCTGCTCCTCGTCGCCGTCACCCCGCGCCCCTGCCCTGCCCCGATGCACCGCCCCGTGCCCCCTGCCTCGACGTCGGCCGCCCCGTGCCCCCTGCATCGACGCCGGCCGCCCCGTGCCCCTGCCCCGACGCCGCCCCGCGCCCCCGGCCGGCCCCGACCACGCCGCACCTCTCCTCCCCGTTCGGTCCGGCCGGCCTCCTCCTCTCTGTCCTGTTTTTTATATATATATGATGATTTTTTTTGTTCAGAGATGATATGTAGTGTATATGATGATATGTATGTGTATATATGATGATATGTCCTGATTTTCATAATTTTTTTGGTTCATATATATGATGATTTTTTTTCATAGAATACGATGTTTTTTTTGTTCATAGATGATCATATATATGATGTTTTTTTGTTTATATGTATGCATGGATGTGGATGGAATATGATGTTTTTTTGTTCATAGAATATGATTTTTTTTATTAATAGAATATTTTTTTTTGTTCATGAGAGAGGCGGGGATGTCGAACATTCATGAGAGAGGCGGTCCAGTCGTCGGACATGTCATGTGGCATTTTTTTTGGTTCATAGAAAACTCCTAGCACTTCGACATGAGGGGGGACGTCGATCAACCCCCTCTTGCCAGACCAAACTCTCGAGTCCACCCAAACCGGGACTGGGATGTGATAGGTAGTATTTTTTTTTGTTCATAGAAAACTCCGGTAACTCTTCAACATGAGGGGGGACGTCGATCAACCTGCTCTCGCCTGACCAAACTCTCGAGTCCACCCAAACCGGGACTGAGACGTCATAGGTAGTATTTTTTTTCATAGAAAACTCCGGTAACTCTTCAACATGAGGGGGGATGTCGATCCACCCTAAACCTACCAAGTTAAAAGAGCGTTGTCGAGGCCACCCCAAATCCTGGAAGCGTTGTCGAGGCCACCCCAAACCCTAGAAGCGTTGTCGAGGCCACCCCAAACCGTAGAAGCGTCGAGGCCACTAATATGATCCCTTGTTGTGATTAGCTAGCTAGGTCTATGTTTGCCACTAATATATCCATCTATCATGTTTGTATATTGACATGTTGTAATATTTGCAGAAACTATGGGAAGAGACTTGGAACAAGAACAGTTGTTGGGGGATATATTCCTCGGCGGAGGTGATCCCTTTTCATTTCTCAACGACACCGATGGTCAGGAAGGAGAGGATGACGACTCCGGTGATCGAAACAATGGAGGAGGAAGGAGATGATCATGACGGCTCTGGTGACCGAATGGCGGAGGAAGAAGGAGACCATGATGACGGCTCCGGTGACCGAACAGAGGAGGGAGCTGTTGCAAAGTCTGGCGAGGTATATTTATTAATTAAGACTGTGCTGACTAATTGATGCATTAATTGTTTTGGTATGTACATATATTAATGCTTCTTTCTTCTTTTATAGCCCTCCGGATCGAGCCAAACTTCCGTAACGGGACGAGGCCCGAAGAAAAGGTTGCGCCATGATGAAAGGTTAATGATCACACAAATCGCGGACGATGGCCAACCGATTGAACCCAAGCAGACCAAGGACACATTTGTTGCTCAGTGCGGAGCTATTGTTAGGGATAGCATCCCGATCAACATCGAACAATGGAATAAGAGTAAGGACGACCCTGAAGTTTCTTATGTCCATGATAGACAGAAAGATGATCTTTGGACCTCGGTGAAGGCAAATTTCACCCTACCGCCAGAGGAGGATCCGAATAAGCCAGTTATACAGCCAAAGGTCAAGGCGTGTGCTCTTAAGAAGATGGCAGATCTATTCAGAAAATGGAAGAAAGAGTTGATCACAAAGTTTGTCAACAAAGGGAAGACTCCAGAATTCACCGGACGATATGAGAAGATAAGAGATCACTGGCCCGCATTTGTGGCCTACAAGAATTCGGAGAAGGTTAAGAAAAGGTTAGAGACAAACAAGAAAAATGCTGCAAAGAAGAAGTATCACCATCACACGGGGTCAGGTGGCTACTACAAAGCCCGGCCGTTGTGGGACAAAGCTGAGCAAGACCTGCTTGCTAAAGGGGTCCAACCAGCGACATTGAACTGGCCAGACCGCTCAAGGACTTGGTTTTTCGGGGTTGGGGGAACTTTGGACCCAGAAATAAGGGAGGGTCGTTGGACGGACGAGCAACTTGCAATACCAATGAAGAAGCTTCAGGAATATATCACCGCAGCGCAGGAAGGGACGTTCATTCCCGACAGAGAGAAGAACGAGCTGACTGAGGCCCTCGGGAATCCTGAGCACCCTGGACGAACACGAGGCACACCAGGCTCCATTCCGTAGGTGGTTGGGTTTCCCGGTGCAGGCGGTTACAGAAGCTGAGAGAGAAAGAGGAAAGCGGAGCTGAGCGAAATGCAGAAGCTCAATGCAAGAATAGTGAAGCTAGAGGAACTTGCTGCTGCTGGCCAACCATCTCAGTGGCACGAAGATCCTAGCCCAGAAGCTATCCCACCATCTCAGCGGAGAAGCAGCGTGGCTTCCACGGAGCTCCTTCAGCCTGATTTCACGGCTCCTCGCTACCCAATGGATACTATCACGGAGGCTCAACATTGCGAGCTTATGACGAAATGGCAAACCTGACTTTGAAGGCGGCAGTCGGCTCTGTTGCACCTCTTCTAGCTGACGGAACTTTTCACTGCCGTCCGATTCCACATGGCTATGCTGTTCTGACGGTGGATGAAATCATGGCGGGATTTGAGGAGCTGGAGCTTGACCACCCTACAGGTGAAGAGGAGAATCAGCTGGTTTATGCTTTGAGGTGTACATGTCTATGGAGGAAGGAGTACATCAAGCTTCCAAACTAGACGCCTCCTCCTCCTCCTCCGGCGAGTCAGGGCACTCCGCCTCCTCCTCCTCCTCCTCCGGCGAGTGATCAGGGCACTCCGCCTCCTTCTCCGCCTCCTCCGGCGCGTGAGGGCACTCCGCCTCCTCCTTCGCCTCCTCCGGCGCGTCGGAGCACTCCGCCTCCTCCTCCGCCTCGTCAGCTACGGCGAAAGACAGACACCGCCGCTCCGGCTCCTCCGGCGTGTTGGAGCACTCCGCCTCCTTCTCCGCCTCGTCAGCAACGACGGAAGAGAGACGCCGCCGCTCCGGCGGCCAGCAGTACAAGTAGAGGCGGGAGGCAATTCAGATACGGTCAATCTCTCAAGCCTCTGGAAAAGTTACCATATGAGAGGACCAACAAGGAAAATGAGGAAATCTGTGCTGCCGAAGTGAGGGACTTTTGCAAAGAAACCTCCACCTCCGAAGGAGACGATAGATCCGGTGAAAGTGAAGCGCACTATCGATGCCCTGAAGCGACCACCACCGCCTCCGCCGGATTCCAACTATGTCCGCTGTCTTAAAAAGACATATCAAGATGCGCGGCGGTCGGGAAGTACTTCCAGTGATGCAAGGTTAGCAGAACGAAGAAGTGGAAAAAAAATTCCTCAGCTCGGCGAACAGGCGAACCAATCGTGCCCCCCGCTCAAGGTGTCTAGCGATATCATCGCTAATCATTCGGGGATGGTGCCCGGTACCAATCCTGATGATTACCTGAGCGATGATGTAGAGTTTGAAACAATGGAGGTGGACGAATTCAGATACCAGTACGAGCAGCCTCTCGTCAAACCTGATCATCGTCCTCTAACAACGATGATGCGAAGATTGCATGAATGGTACATGAAAACCTGCAGCGAGTCTGGGAAGGATAGTTTGATGCTGAGAATTAAAGAGGAGCACAACCTCGTTGGAACTGAGCTGTTGCCTGTTGAATTTGACTAGTTATTCCAGTTATACAATCAAAAGGCCCTCGACAAACAACTCATGACTTGCTACTGTCTGTAAGTACTACTTCTGTAATTAAGTCTCTATATATAGCTCAGCTGTTTCATTGCATGTATATATAATTATCCTCACTATATCATGCAGATTGAAGATCGTCGAATGCAGAAAAGCACAAATCTATGACATTGGGTTCATTAACCCAAATATCATACATGAATGGACAGTTAAAAACAGAGTCACAGATACCGAGGACAACTTGCTACAATCGTTGCTTAAAAATCAAAACAAAGAGAAAATACTCTTTGCTTACAACTTCAAGTGAGTGTTACTGTCTTGTGCATATTCGGTTTCCCTTACTCGAGGTTATAGTAATGTAATTGATGAGTTATGCATGCGTGCGCAGCTTCCACTTTATTCTGCTAGAGATTAAGTTTGACCGGGGAGTAGTAACTGTCTTAGACTCGAGACAAAAAGATCCCCAGGACTATGCGGACATGACTGAAATGCTCCAGAAGTAAGTTCAATCGATCATTATCGCACCATATTGGCAACTTTGTTCATTTCCTGATATCAAGTAATTATTTTCTTTGTCTGGCAGGGTTTGGAAAGAGTTCACCGGAATTGTTCCGGGACTGCCGAGGGAGCTGTGATTTACACACCCGAAAGTAAGTACTACTAGCTAGTTCCGCGCATCTCCCATTGATTCTAGTTTCATCAATACCATTTATCATGCTTGATTATCAGTTTGATTGAACTCTATTTCTCGTAAAGTGCTTGTGGCAGGAAGCCGGGAATGATTTTTGTGGATACTACATTTGCGAGTTCATCTACAACGCAACGGCCTCTTACAGGGCTACTCTGAAAAACAATATGATGTATGTAAACAATAATATTCACAATTTTATTTTATTACCATCATTTGTATATGATCGCATACGAGCAATTCAAGAATAATTGGCGGGATTCTTTCTTGACCACGTCATACATAAAGCCGGAGAATACCATGTGGAAATTGATATAGACTTTAGATGTTAGGGATTATAAGAGATCTTATATTGTATATATGTAGCTAGTAGCGTCGGATAGATATACGAAAACCTCTTGTTCGACCAATCTCTCGGAGAAAGAGAGGTCGATCACTTCTCTCTGTATATGTTCATGACGATCTTGTGTACTTAATGGTTCTTTCATTTGCTTACTAGCTAGCGTGTCGAGTTCTCTCTGTATGTATAGTAGCTAGCGTCGACCAAGCACGGAGATAAAGAGAGGTCACTTCTCTCTATTAGCTAGCTAAAACAATATGAAACCCCTAAATTAACCCTCCAAAACCCCTAACCCCCCCCCCTTTCAAAAAAAAAACCCAGCTCCTGCCAGCAGCTGACGCGTGGATACCTTTTGGTCCCGGTTGGTGTTACCAACCGGGACTAAAGGTCCTCCTGCCTAGCCGCCCCGCAGCGGCCACGTGGAGCCCCTTCTGTCCCGGTTCATAAGCGAACCGGGACTAAAGGTTTTGGGCTTTAGTCCCGACCCTTTAGTCCCGGTTCCAGAACCGGGGCTAAAGGGCCTCTGGAACCGGGATAAACGGGCCGTTTTCTACTAGTGCCCACTAATAAACCCATCACATAACAAGTGCTCATAGTCAACACTAGCTTCAAACCAACAATAGTTCAAGCAAATTCTACAACGACATAGTATAGGGTTCCCTCTTGCCGACTCTTGTCCATTCTTGACCAGTTTCACTAAAATTGCATAACATGCGAAAAAGTATACTTTATTATGGAAAAAATCTAGTAACAAACAACATATCATCAATATCTAGTACAGGCAACAAGAAATACAATACGAAGAAGAAATGCCATCACACAACAGTATATAATTAACTGAAACATGTCATTTAAGAAATTAAAAAAACCAAAATAGCAGTAAGAATGCCATCATCTATATCATAAAAACATAACACCTGTTCTGTCCACATCTCATATTTCACAAAGCACAAACAAAGATGGTACTACTTTCGGGCATCAACTAAACAAACAAAGACTTAAATAACTAGCTTTCTTTTATCTCAAATTAAAATGAATTCCAAAGCTCAATTAAACAACTTAGCCAGGTGTCGACGAATCTAATTAAGGTATGCACTTGTGAATCACCAATGGTCCCTATTCTTTGATATGAAGTGCTACTAACAATAGTAGTGTTTGTTCTTAGACAAGCAAAGAACCTTCAAACGTGTTTGGCTCATGTTTTTTTTGCTGTTATTAGATCAAAGCAATTAAAAATTGATGCTTTGTTATAACTGACGGAATAATTCAGTGCTGCTACTTTTCAATATTATTTCACTTCTACAAATTGCGTATAGCTGCACATTCAGAACAAAAGAAGGCACAGAAATTGCTACGAAACCTCACCTGTCAAATGAAGTACAGGAGGCACCGATGTCTAGGGAAAGGATGTTCAGCAGGCAGAGCTCCTCGCTAGAGAGGAGGGCCAACGCGTGTTCTGCTGCTTCAGGGGCTTGTGGAGGAGGCGGACCCGTGACTTGATGCTCGGTGAAGCCTGCTTGGGGAGGAAATGCGTGAGTGTAGTAGGTTGCTGGAGACGAAGACCTTCCATGGAGGATGGTGGCCACCGGTGGAGTGGCTTGGCGATGACGGTAGTGGCCGATGGGGTGCCCGGAGGCGCCGCTTTGGAGTGGGGCGACGACATCAGTCGACGGCAGCAGGATGCAGTGGCTGTTGGGGCAGCGGAGGGGCTGCCTCATGTGATGGGGGGCGACAGCGGTAGTGGTTTGCTTGGAGGGCCTCTGTCGGTGGTGGATGGTTGGGGGTGGTGGCAGCTTGCGGTCCAGTGGAGGGCGGATTGGGGTGTCGACTTGTGGCTGGGTAGCAGAGGAATTGCGGCGGTGAGGGGTTACACCGGCGGTGGGGGCGGGCGGGGGGGGGGGGGGGGGGGGGGAGTGGGGCTACGCTGGTGGTGGTCTCAGCGCGGAAGACGGCCGCGCACAAGCACTGCGAAGCTGTTTGGGTGCGGCGGCGGCTGTCTGGTGGAGGCTGGGAATTTAGAGGCGGCGTTGTGGATCTGGTCGCGGGACGGCTGGCGCGATTATTTCTCAATGGGACAAAATTTTCGTCAAGTCGCGCGCTTTTTTCCTCGCTGGCCCGCGCTTATGGCCGTTTTTTTGTTTCACGCCAAAGACGGTCTCCGGCATGGGCCGGCAGATTATGGGCCAAGATTTAGTTCTCCCAGCATAGTATGGGCCGTAAAGTGTACCGACAGTGCCCGTGCCATGGTTGCTATAGTTCGCTCGGTAGTTTGACCACCTTAACATGCTTCTAGCGGCAGTAACACATGTCCCGGTAGAGTAATTGCCCTTAGACAGATTTTTCTCCTGGTATTTAACTACCCCCAATCAAGTGTTGTGATGTAGTGACGATCGATGACTTAACCGACGTGCCGGACTACGACGAGGCCACGGACATGGATAAAGATACCGATGGCCCCACAGACAACACCTCCCCTCTGGTAAACACTGGCAGGTGGAGTGCAACATCCACCTATGATGTCTACAAGGTTGACACCCCCAGATCCCCTCCAAGGCGTCGGCGCAGAAGCAGAAGGCGCAATAACGGGGAACCCAGCGGCAATAACGTCACCGCTAACGACGGCGACGCAGCTGTCGGTGACGCCGATAACCCTGAGGAGGACTTTCAAGCCTCCCCAGTATAGGATGGTAGTCCTGAAGGAAACCCGAAGACTTAGATCCCGATGACCACTTTGAAGGGGCCGACGACAATTACTTGCTGGAGTCTGAGGAAGATGAGAGCCTCGGCACCGAGGACTACATCGTCACCGAAGACCCTCTCGAGCAGGAACGCTTTCGGCGGCGCTTTGTCGCCACCGCTCGAAGCATGAAACGCAAGCAGCAGCAGTTGCAAGCAAACATAGACGCGTTGAACAAGAAATGGGTCAAAGTGCTCTCAGCCGAACAAGACCTAGAAGACCGATGCCGTAGTGCACCGAAATCATACCCACGTAGGCATTTGCTGCCGGAGTTCGATGAAGAACTAGCAGCCGGCAAGCCTGACCGGCCTCCTAGAGGTCGAGACAGGCCAATACGGGAAAATGTCAACTCTCGGCCGGCTCCACGCCATTATGGCAAGGACCCCGTCGACTACCTAGAGCCTCATCATGTTCGCCGTCGCATTGAGGCAAACATGGCACCTCTTCGTTCCATCTATGGATCAAGAGGACGCGGGCCTGCAGGGCGGACGGCTATAGGAACGGCCACGCCCGAGATCAAGCCTTACACGGCTCTCCCCTGACCTTTGACGGGATACCACCTGATTTCGAGGTCCAGCTCACCCCATTTGCTTCACAGATAGGGTCATGGAACACCAGTCTCCAGAAGGGTTTAAACCCATCAATATAGAATCGTACGACAACACCACGGACCCGGCAATGTGGATTGAAGATTTGCTTTTCCACATACATATGGCCAATGGAGATGACCTCCATGCCATCAAATACTTGCTGCTCAAGCTAAAGGGGTCGGCTAGGCATTGGCTTAATAGCCTACCTCATTCTATTGGTAGCTGGGAGGCCCTTCAAGACGTTTTTTGGGCAAATTTCCAAGGCACTTACGTCTGACCTCCGGACGCTGATGACCTCAGCCGTGTCACCCAGAAGCCAGTCGAATCAGGTCGAAAGTTCTGGAACAGGTTCCTTACTAAAAAGAACAGATCATAGACTGCTCCGACACGAAGCCATCGTGACATTCAAAAATAACATCCGAGATGAGTGGCTTTCTCGCTAGCTCGGCCAAGAGAAACCAAGGACTATGGCAGCCCTCAGTTCACTCATGACCCGCTTTTGCGTGGACGAAGACAGCTGGCTCGCCCGAAGTACCCATAATGGCGAGGTAGGCACCTCAGATACACGCAACGCCAATGAAAAGCTTAAGCGCAATAAAAATAAGTGTAGACGTAAAAATGGCAGGAGAGACACAGAGGACGCCACAGTCAATGCAGGATTCACCGGACCTATATCTGGAAAGAAAAGTAAACCCTTTAAAGGGAATAAGGATGGACCTAGCCAGCTAGACAGGATCCTGGATTGGCCGTGCCAAATCCATGGAACCCAGGACAAACCAACAACCCTACCAATAGGAATTGCTGGGTCTTTAAGCAGGCTGGCAAGGTAGCAACATAGGGTCAAAGTAAAACCTAGAATCGCAGCAAAGACGAGGATGAACCTCGGTAGCCCAACAATGGAGGCCAACAGAAAGTTTCCTAGTGAGGTAATGAAGTCAATATGATCTATGCTATCCACATCCCCAAAAGGGAAACGAAGTGTGTACTTCGGGACATCTACGCGCTAGAGCCAACCGCCACGAAGTTTAACCCGTGGTCGGCTTACCCGGCCATATTTGACAAGCATGACCAACCGACCAGCATCAGGCATGGTGGATTGGCGGCGCTCGTCCTGGACCCAATTGTCGATGGCTATCATCTGACACACGTCCTTATGGACGGAGGAAGCAACCTCAACTTAATCAACGAGAACACGGTTAGGAAGATGGGCATCGACTCATCTCGTATCAAGCCAAGCACCACCACCTTCAAAGGTGTAATTCTAGGCATTGAAGCCCGCTATACTGGAGTGGTCACTCTGGCGGTAGTCTTCGGGTCACCCGACAACTTCAGAAGTGAGGAGTTAATCTTCGATATCGTCCCCTTCCGAAGTGGATACAACGCGCTCCTGGGACGCACAGCTTTCGCACGCTTCAATGCAGTCCCACATTACGCTTATCTCAAGCTTAAAATGCCGGGACCTAACGGCATTATCACATTAAATGGTAACACCGAAAGCTCACTCTGGGCGGAGGAGTAGACTGTGGCCATCGCAGCCGAGGTAGAAGCATCTGAGGAGGCAGCCTCAGCAATAAACGCACAATCAGCTCTTTGAAGCGCATGCGGGCCACACTAGTTGACCTCGGCCTCATAGCCCCACACCCTGAATAGGGGTCCAGGCTCCTCGCGCGCACCCCTGGATGGGGCATTATGTCCACAGAGTGCATAACTTTGCACTCAAAATTCCTTGGGGCGCCGAGGAGCCAAAATTTCAAGAAACGTCAGATCGGATTGAACGAGGAATGACGTAGCTTTGAGCTTCCATATCGGCAAACTCTGTCATAGAACTCACCTACAAAAACCCTACTAACGTGGCCTCAACCACACAATGGACATCTGCTAGACCTCTTTCAAAGGGCTCAGCCAACAAACGCTTCAAGCGTATAAAGGGCCGAGATCGCACTGGTCCCCTTTAGTCCACGCCATCAACGACGACAAGCTGGTCGACAGCTCGGAAGCGCAGACATGCGGCAGTTAGGGGCTTGTAAAGCCCAACGATAATATCCGCCCTTTTTTCCTTCCCCCCTTTACCCTTTTTATTGTATTCTTTTAGATCATCTCGTTACAGCTCAGCATGTAAAGCTTGATGTAATAAAATAAAGAAATCATGCCCTTTAAGGTCCTTATTGTATTTCTCTACAAGCACTACCTTCGAGCTACAAGAATGTCTTTAAGATACAACTGTTCAAGGGCTCTGTTTCCCTAAATACAAATCCGAAGTACCCGGCGTCTCGGATTTTTGCTTTATATGCATCAGTTTGTAATCTAGATTTTGGTCAATAGTTGGGTTGTCCAGCTCCTATGTGTACTCTTATGTTCCCAATAAATTCGGCTAAGAGTGTAATGGGAGAGCCGCTGCCATAGTGCCATTAATTTAATTGGCTATCTGGGTGAGCGAAACTGGTCGGCAATGCGAAGACCGCGTTAAGCGACGTGATGATAGAGATCACCCGTGTTAAACGAAGGGCTTCTTATTGTACCGGAAGTGCGTAAAGGCGTCGACCTCGGCCTGCTAAAGACGACCACTTCACTCACAGGGGGATCGTCAGCCCCCACAGTCAAACTCCTATGACTAAGTGAAAGTTATAGAGCTATTTTAGTCTGATTGCTAGTTCCTACGAGCACAGACCGCCTCCGGGTACCGAGACATCGGCTAAGGGTCAGAGATGCCTCAAGGAACACCCTATGTATATTCTACATTGGGGCAGAAGCGGACGACGGGCCACTTTCAGTTAAACACGGTCGCATTGGAGGAAAATTAATCAAAAAGCAAAATTAAATGATGGAATTTAAAGCCATCCTCATTTCAACAAAAGATAAATTTTTTTACATCCCAAACACCTCAGTTCTCTGAGGTGCCAACTAGAAATACAAAGTGTCCTTTGGACACATGACTTCGGTCGTCCGGGCACCCTCTGCTACCTCGTCAAAGAATTCTTCCATGGTGTGATGCTTCCCTTCAGCAGGTCCCGTAGCAACGATCGTCGCATCCACCTTTCGGAAGTGCGTCTGCACGCACGCATACGCCCACCGTGCTCCTTCAAAGCACGCTGACCGCTTCCAGCAAACAACCTGCGGGAAGCAACTCGCAACCAAGCAAGGAGGCCGAAGAGGCTCGTTGGCAAGGCTTCGGCGGGCCACAGCCTGATGCAGATGTCCTGGAGCGCTGGCCTTGCTATGCGGAATAACTCCGCCAGCTGCTTCATTCGATGGTTCAGCAGATGTGTCGATGGCGATTCTGGGAACTGCCACCAAAATGCCTTCTCCTACTCATGACCCGCCAGCTGGACGAAGTGCGCAACGGCATCCGTCATACTGTTCAGAAGATCCGCGAAGATCTCTGCAGAACGCCGCAGGTGGGTGACCTCGACGCACCCTTTGCTGCCAAACACACACTGCAATAAATATGGCTTACCCGAGGCGATTTGCCCCACTTGCTGGAGCACCTCGCGGTCAGGAGCTCGGAGTGTGCAAGCTGGAGCTTCTTGAGCTCTTCTTTCGCTTGCTTGTCCCCCACCTGAAGTTTGCATGTGCTTCCAACACGCCCTTCAGGGTCTTCTCGATCCACATGACCCGCGCCCAGTCTTTTTCCCCGGCCACCATCTCAGTAGCTCGGGCCTACTCCGCATTCGCGATCGCAGCCTTCTGCTGCTCCGCCTCCGGCCGAGCTTTTTTGAGCTCGGCCTTGAGGGCCTCAAGCTCGGCCAATGCTGCTGTCATTCAAACATTTCGGCATTAGCTCTCCATCCAAAGCCAGAAATAGCGAACTTCTTGTGTTCAATATGATACTTTAAGGAACGGAAGTCTGGGTTGCTTACCTTGAGACTGCTCGAACCACTAGTTCATTAGGTTGAGGTCCTCCTGGAACCTCTCGAGCTTCCAATTTACCTTTGCAATCTCCTGGTAGATAGAGTTCAGAGCCGAAGTCGAAAGCTGCAAACATAGATCTTTCATATAAGCCCCATGGTCAATTTATTGAAATTTCAGGACAATCGCCTTATGACTTTAGGAAGCGTCCTGGGGGCTGCATGTTACGCTCCTACTTTTCTATGACCCCAACGCCGGTTTCTTGAAACCAACTTTGTGCTCGGGGGCTACTCACTGGCCGAGCCGTTTAGAGGGCCACAAGGATATGTCCCCGGACAGTTGCATGGATTTGCAAAGAAAATTTAACCACAACAATTATTCCTGTATAAAGATAAAGGAGTACCTCGAAGCTCGTAACGAGGTTCTTGAAGACCTTGTGCAGCATGTCCCTGCGGACCGGAAGCCCTGCAGTGCTGCGCCTATCAAGGCACGATGCTCTTCTTTAAGGGAGGAGCCCTTCAAGGTCTCATCGATCTCTTCAGTCCACGTCGCGCTATCCCGCCCTTTGACAGGAGGTGGGGGTGGCATAACAACCTCGGGCCCAAACACCTGGGTGCTGGGCCGAGGGGTCTCCAGCCGAGGTGATGGAGCTGGAGCGGACGTCGGCTGGGCCATTGGCTGGCCTAGCCCCTCCTTGATGACCTCAGGGGTCTTCTCCCTAGTTCCTGTTGTGCCGAGGCTTCGACCTCGGCCATGACGCCCGGCTCCTTGGCCGCCGCCAAGTCGACTTGGGGGGCCCGAGTGGATGTCGCCTCCCCTAGCCCGTCATGAGTTGGTGGGGAGTGGCGGGATCCGGTGTCTCTGTAGCAGATGGCAGCCCACTCGAGGAGTCGCTGGGCCGCACCTTCGGCGGACTGCATAAAAAACACCCTTATAAGACCGCTATTGCTGACTGGACTTATTAAAAGTACAAAGTACAAAAGCAGTGACGTACCCTCGGGGTGCCGGTTTCTTCCTCCCCATAGCAAGGGGGTCATCCTATGATTTGTTCGAGAGCTCGACTTTCTCTGATGACGTGACGGCGCCCCTGGCCGAGGTCCTCCTTGCTCTCTTCGAGCCCTTGGGCTACATGCCAGCTTCGGTGTTCTCCGACGCCGCCCTCTTCCCTTTGAGGGGAGGGTTCTCTTCCTCTTCATCCCCCCGTATTGTCTTCATGGACAGAACATGCGTGGGTCTCTTCGGGCTGGTTAACCGAAGTCTCCCGGTTCCAAGCACTTGCCTTGCCCTTCTGGGACTTCGTCCCTTTGAGGGGCCACCACGGCCAGCTCCTTGACTAGGAGTGCCGTGAGCAGGGGATTTCTTGGCTCCTCTAGTAGTGCGGCCGGGCATAGCACTTTCTGCACGCAGGCCAACCACTTCTACAAGTATCAAGCAATATGATTCATTAGAATTTGCCCCTCAGTGCGGGAAATAAGAACGTAGACTTGTGTAATAGAGCACTTACCTAGGGGGGGGGGCTTCGTAGCCATCCTCGAAGCCGAGGTCCTCCCCCTCTTTTGGGATCTTGTCCTTGGCCACCATGAGGAGCCGCGTCCACACACCGGGCAAGGTGGAGCGGAAGAAGGCGGTGATGGGCCTGCATCCTCGAGCATCTGCTCCCATATTGGTGTAGCCGGAAGTTGGAGTGGGAGGATGCGCGGTTGAGCATGACGTTTACGACGATGGCGAGCTGGAGGTTCCTCAACGTGGACAACTATTTGATCCTCTTGATCATGGACTCCACCTCCTCTGGGTTCCCCCAGACGACGCTCTTCTCCCTCTAGGACATGATCTTCTTTGGAGGCCCAGCCGAAAAGGATGGGACCTCGGCCTGGCTAGGGGCGAGTGGCTCAGTGATGTAAACCACTCCTTCACCGTTTCGATGAAGGTGCCCTTGAACCAGTCAAGGCTCTGGTTTTTACTGACCACGGCCCCTCCACACTCTGCCAGATCGGAGCCGCTGGACTCCGGCTTAACCCCGAAGGTCTTCAGCCATAGGTAGAAGTGCGGCTCGCAGCGGAGTAAGGCATGATGTCTACTACGCAACTTTATTCTTGTAGACTCGTGTTGAGCCTCCAAGCGCAGAGTTTTGTAGGATAGTAGCAATTTTCCCTCAAGTGGATGACCTAAGGTTTATTAATCCGTGGGAGGCGTAGGATGAAGATGGTCTCTCTCAAGCAACCCTGCAACCAAATAACAAAGAGTCTCTTGTGTCCCCAACACACCAAATACAATGGTAATTTGTATAGGTGCACTAGTTCGGCGAAGAGATGGTGATACAAGCGTAGTAATGATAGTAGATATTGATTTTTGTAATAAGAACAATAAAAAAACAGCAAGGTAGCAATTCATAAAACGGAGCACAAACGGTATTGCAATGCTTGAAAATGAGTTCTAGGGTCCGTACTTTCGCTAGTGCAATCTCTCAACAATGCTAATATAATTGGATCACATAACCATCCCTCAACGTGCGATGAAGTATCACTCGAAAGTTCTTATCTAGCGGAGAACATAAGAAGAAATTGTTTGTAGGGTACGAAACCACCTCAAAGCTATTCTTTCCGATCAATCTATCCAAGAGTTCGTACTAAAAAACACCAAGCTATTCTTTCCAATCGATCTAACCAAGAGTTCGTACTAAAATAACACCATATGATACACATCAACCAACTTCAATGTCACCTAGATACTCCAATGTCACCGCAAGTGTCCGTGAGTTGATTATGCGATATGCATCAAACAATTTCAGATTTATAATACTCAATCCAATACAAAGAACCTCAAAGAGTGCCCCAAGATTTCTACCGGAGAAACAAGGATGAAAACGTGCGTCAACCCCTATGCATAGATTACCCCAATGTCACCTCTAGAATCCGCGAGTTGAGTGCCAAGACATAGATCAAGTGCTCTCAAATCCATAAAAGTATTCAATCCGATAAAACGAAATCTCAAAGGGAAAACTCAATTCATCACAACAAGATAGAGAGGGGAAAACACCATATGATCCAACTATATTAACAAAGCCGCGATACATCAAGATCGTGCCATCTCAAGAACACGAGAGAGAGATTAAACACATAGCTACTGGTACAAACCCTCAGCCCCGAGGGTGGACTACTCCCTCCTCATCATGGTGGCTGCCGGGATGATGAAGATGGCCACCGGTGATGATTTCCCCCTCCGGCAGGGTGCCGGAACGGGGTCTAGATTGGTTTTTCGTGGCTACAGAGCCTTACGGTGGCGGAACTTCTGATCTAGGGTTACCCCGAGGGTTTTTGGAATATTTGGCAATTTATAGGGCGAAGAGGCGGTGCGGGACACCACCGAGGGGGGCACGCCCAGGTGGGTTGTGCCCACCTCGGGCCTCCTCTCTGGCACTTTTTAGCCCATCCTGGGTCTTCTGGTCGAAAAAAATTCTCCAAAAATTTTCGCTGCGTTTGGACTCCGTTTGATATTGATTTCATGCAAAGTAAAAAACAAGCAAAAAACAGCAACTAGCACTGGGCACTATGTCAATAGGTTAGTCCCAAAAAATGATATAAAGTTGCTATAAAATGATTGTAAAACATCCAAGAATGATAGTATAACAACATGAATGCTTCATAAATTATAGATACGTTGGAGACGTATCAAGGCCTCACAGACCATGATCAAGGAGGCGAGGTGGAGGATGGAGTTCGGGGCCATGTGGTGGAAATCGAGCCCGTAGTAGAATATCATCCCGTGCACGAATGGGTGCAGCGGGAACCCCAGGCCTAGGATGAGGTGGGGGACGAAGACTACACGCTACCCGGCGTTGGGAGCGGGCACTTGCTGACCGGCGCCTAGAGCGCGGGCGGCGATGTTGGCTGAAAGATATCCCGCATCACGCAGCTCCTGGATGGTGCCTTCTATAACGATGGAACCACCCCAATGCCCTTTGAGGGTATCAGCCATGGCGCTGGAGCTAGACGAAGCAGCAGGTGGGGGAAATGAGAGCATGGTTGCCTGCGTTGTCCTCTCTTTTGCTCTTATAGGCTGTTGAAAGGCCAAGAGTCCACTTTGCTGTGCCAAAAAAATGCCGCTCGCATGACAAATGACGTTATGAATATGGGGGAAACAAAATCTTGATGATATCCCTGAGAAAACGGGCACGATCTCCACCTCGATGGGACGTGCCAATGAAAAGGTCGCCACGACCCATGATTTAGGGGGAGCAGTAACTGCCCGACCCGTCATGGTGTGCGCCGCTTCGGTAAAGATGTCAAACTAGGTGGAACTATTCGTACCTAGGTGGTCGGCCTTCGAGGCTAAGTTACCCAATCTCTTCGGGCAGGGTATGGGTTCAGCTGGGTCTTATCTAAAGCACCGCTCCTTCGAAGAGTGGATTGGGAATGAAGAAATCATGAAGGGGAACTTGTCTGTCGAGCCAAGGATTTTGGATCCAAGGTTGTCCTCGTCAAGGGAATCTTCCTCGGCATAGAAGACTAGTTCGGGGGCTACTGCCGGTGTCCAGGACTAGGGGGTACTAACCTAGTCGGCCCATGTTCCTCGGATTAGGCCGATGGGCCCTCATTCATTCTCAAGAAGGACTCCGGAGGCTGTACGCAGGAGGCATGATCGAGACAACATCTACTGAAGACTTGTCGCATACTCCAAGACTTCTCCTGCCGCCTTATGCCTAGATACCGACCTTGTAACCCTAGATACCCAACCTGGCATGTATATAAGCCAAGGGTTTTAGCCCGTAGAGGGGACATCAACACAATATCATTCACCTAGCCCTAGAGTTAGACCACATCTTACGATCTCGAGGTAGATCAACTCTGTATTCGATACACCTATAGCAATATAAACAAAGAAGGATGTACGGTTTTACCTCCATCTAGAGGGCCCGAACCATGGTAAAACATCGTATCTCTATTCCTGTTCCCATTTGTCCGAGATCCACGGCTCGGGACCCCCTACCCCAAGGTCTGCCGATTTTCACACCGACATTGGATTACACCTCATGCATGTAGTGTGGTTTTAATTAGCAACTCAGTGATGCATGCATTCTTTACTTCTTCTCATGTCAAAATTTGCAATGCATATTAAAGTAAGATATATGTGAAAATGAACATGGAAAAATATTACTTGATATTTATTAAGCCAAATATAGATGTGCTAGCTAATATTGAATTGATTGGTAAAAAATAAATGCATTCAATCAAGTGGCCAGCTAATATGAGGGATACAATATTAACACGTAAATAACTTGCTGCCATGGATTGTACCGATGCTTAGGCTGGTCGTAGTGGGGAGTATCATATTACTAGCGTATGATACTATATCCGTAATGCATAGTATCATATATTAGTATCATAAGTAGTATCATAGCTAGGTCCAGGGTTCAATTACCTCAAGCCGGCTCAAGCAAGTTAAGGATAATTATCATTGGTACAAATTTCATTAACACATTTTTAGAAAAATGTAATTAACACTTTTTAGCATAAATGTAATTAACACTTGGCACATGAAGCTTCGTGAGCTATTATTTGGAGGGCCGTAAAGAATTAACTGTGATGGGCCCAGAGTGTTCTAACTGAAAAGGCTAGGGCCCAGAGAGATAAGCTCTTAATGAACTCTTGATGCATGCTCCGCTTTCAAACACAAAACCATCCAATGCATGCATGGACACTAATTTCGTGAATTTATTGTCAATCGGTTACATATGCATCTTCTAAGTCATCGCGTCAATCTTTTGTTATATATTACAATGCATCTACCTAGATCTGGATGAAATCTTTCCTCAATCATTAGTTGTCTCCTTATCATATTAACAATTAATCAATGGCTTCTAATCGTTGGAATTTAGTTGATATGTAGAATCTGCCTCCGCCAACGGGGTTGGCCGCCGCAATGGATATGGTGCAGATGGACATTCCTCAGTCGCCAGGGTTCAACACTGGGACGGAGATGGAGATACGGCACTTGCTTATGTCTCTACCACCGCCTTCACAGGAATTTCTCGTCGGGATGGAGATGGTGTAGCAAGCACTTCAGCCGAACGCCGGTTCCTGTATTGAGAAGAAGATAAGATCCAGACCCAGTACGAGTCATGGTGAACATTCTGTAAATACAAGCTGAACATAACTCGTAATGTTGTTGGTTTTGTTTTTAAAAAATGCCTTGAACAACTTTAAAAAAATGTGGGGGCATTTTTAAGTGTTATGAACATTAATGAAAATTACACAAAGATTTCCTTCATATGTTACAAACATTTTTATAAAATTGTGCGGAAAAACATTTATATGTTGTGAACATTTCTCTTATAAACCTCTCTACACTACCCGCTGTTCTGGGGTGTTCGTGGCACGCATGCAATCTGGCTCACACGATCTGCCTTGCTGGCCCGATTTTATGGTGCTGGCAAAAATAAAGAACCCTAGGCAGCTCTTGGAGAATTAGACGTGACGGGTATCCTCCTGCTCGATCCGGTGGATGACGGTCTTCTTCCCCCCCTCGCTCAGAGAAAGGGAGGAAGAGGAGTATGTGTGTCTACGTCTCGGGGTCGGGGGGTTTATATAGCAAGCGGCCGGTGAGGTCGCTTCACCGAGCTACGTACATTAAAAGTCGTTATAGGCCATGAGATTCAATTTGGTATTCGCTGAGCCGTGTGCATAAAACTCACACGTCAAAGGATAACTACATGCACCAACTAAAAATTGCTAGATCTGAACAACTAAAAATCATAAACTTAAGCATGAAGAAATTGCAAGATATGAACAACTAAAAATCATGAACCTGAGCATGAAAAAAAGCAAGACCCGGACAGCTAATAATCAAGAACTTGTGCATGAAAAACATGCATCTGAACAACTAAAAAGTCACGAACTTAAGCATGAAAAAATTGCAGGATCTGAAGTACGAGAAGGCATGAACTTGAGCATGAAAAAAAGATGAAAACTTTGCAAATTTCATAGCGTGGACAAATAAACGAATCTATCAAAGTTCCAAATGTGTGGGCAAATTGTTTTTATTCTTCGTATTAATCATGTCATATCCCATGGAATCCAAGAACAGAATTCCTCACCTCCAATTAGCATCATGATTAGATCAAAAAGAAGGAATGCACGGACGCACACAGAGTTCACATCATACAGAACCATTGAACCAATTGTTTGGATCTAGAAAATAAATATATCGGCACATGATGAGCTGTGAAAAATTGAGAAACGGAACCGATCCAGAAATAATCAGAGCTACATAGCATGACGACGTTCTGGGGAGAGGAACAAAAAGAATCTAGAACATGAAAATTTAAAAACAAAAATTCGAGAAACATCCATCTCAAAAAAGAATTTACTTTCGAGAAATGTCAAGAAGCCAAGCTCGTTGACCCCTCTCTCCTCCATGTCACAGGCTAGCTGTTGGGTGTCGTTCCTATCATAGGGTGTACCCATGGTTCTTCTTTTATGTTGCAAGCACGGAGAGAACCAAAGAAAAGGCTTAGTAGTAGTATTTCATTCATTAATTCTTTCAACTGATACAAAAAAGATTACAATACCATAAATTTAACTAATACAGTACTGCTATGATAATTGAACCAACTACTGCATAGATCTTCCATGGATCTTGCACGATTTTTTTTTAAAATATAACTGTGACAACGATCTAAACGATCGATCCACGTCCATGTGTTCTTCTCCCTAGTAGGGGAAGCCGTGATTCGGCCCGAGCCACTGCTGCGACATGTCCATCCCGGTAGGGAACTCCGGCATCACCGGCAGCATGGACATCAGCATCAGCTCTATCTCCGTCCTGGCGGAGAACCGTGGCTGCGGCTGGATCTCCAGCTTCCACCCCCCCCCCCCCCCCCCCGGGGGAACCCTGGCTGCTGAGGAATTACCATGTACATCCCAGAGGCAGCAGCATCACCATCTGCATCTCCGTGCCGGCAGCGAACCCCTGTGGGGGATGCATCGCCATCTGCATCTGCTGCATGCCTGCATAAGCTGCTGCTACCGAACTCAAGGATGCAGATTTTTTGAGCATATGCTCCCGGCCCTTGCAATCCTGGCTGCTTCAATGTTGCTTTGAGATCTATGCTACACAACAACTTCTCTTTTTTGTTTCTGTCATATAAAACATGTATTGAACTTCAAACTTTGCAGCACAACAAATCTTTCTACCTAGAATGTGGGATAAAACTTTCAGATTTTTTGCTCCAACATAAATACTAAAAAAAGAGATTTTTTAATCAAACAAATCTCATTTGCCTATTTCTGTTGGATGGAATAATATGAAACTTTTATCCCACATACTAGTTAGAAAACTTTGTTGTTCTGCAAAGTTTGATGTTCAAAACATGTTCTATATGAGAAACATAAAAGAGAAAAGAACTTACACGAATCGCGATGCAGAAAATGAGTGGCTAGATAAAAAGGCCCCGGGTGCATATGCTCAAACACATGTCTTCGCCGAACCTGGTGATAAACCAGGGGTACAGAAGAGATGGGGGAGAGGGGGGGGGGCGGGGCGGGTTGGGGGTTTGGGGGGGGGGGGGGGCGGAGAGGAAGGAAATCGCTTCCCTGAGCTGGGTACTGATTCGTACGGCCTGGTACGAACTGTATCACCTGTTTCCGACCTGGTATGCTGCACTACCCTCCTTGCAGCACGATTTGTACGGCAGCAGATCATGTACGCGTACTGAGCCAAATGTGTCAGTACCCCGGTCGCATTGGTACAACACACAAAATGTGCGCGTACTAACCCAAGTGTGTCAGTACCCCTGCTACAGTGCGAACTTGTTCACGCAGGGGCAGCTCCATCTATCACATATTTTCCTGCATGTCCGACATAGGCACCACAGATTTTCTGATGCATGCATGTATACAAATCTAACCTCATACATAGCCACCTGTTCATATGAAAAAGGTGAATTTTATGACAAAATGAAGCATCAAGTCATACAAACACTACGAGCACACACTCAGCCTCTACATGAATAGGATGCACACATTCAAATAAACAAGGCAGCAAATAGCAACCCCTTCAGGAAGGAAATGCCAATCTAGGGCCACAGTCATTGGATCCAACTACCGAAGGCCAGATTCTAAGTCCGAGCATATCCAAGGCTTCCGAGCAATGCCATCAACAAGGAGACGAGACAAAACATCGTCATCTATTAACAAGGCCAGATTCAGAGTTCATTTATTGCTGAAGCAATGCCTGTTCGAGAGTGCGTCATTTTTGCGAATATCAGAGGCTGCCCTACAGACTTTGTCTAGACCTGTCGCCTGGAGGTTGTGGATCTCTAGAATACTAGGCACAACAGTCGTTCTGTTTTGGTACCTATCTTCGTAGAAATAGAGCTAGCTACCAATATTAATACTTCTGATATTCAACATGTACTCCGTAGTTTCAGCAATCCAGGTCATCTTTGTGCCAAGAATGCATGCATATTACCTGTAACTGAGAGTTTGCTAGCCGAACCCCAGCTTCTTGGTTAGTAGTGTCTTGCATGATGGTCCAGAGAATGCATTTGTTGAATAAATCTCCCTAAGTTCCACTCTCCCAAAAAAATTAAATAATAGAATCTCGTACGTTGCCACTGACGAGTTTTAAACTTACTAGAGTTTTCATATGATTTACTCAAGTAAGAGATGTGCTCATCTTATTGTACATACTCATCCGAATTCCAATTTACATAAAAATATTCAAACCTACTGAGTTATACTTTGACGTGTGGCAACTAACAATTCGCCTGAAAATACAGAATCAAATCACCGTGCCGATCAGGAATTTTAATGTGCAGAGCTCAGCTCAATGATTGCTTGCCTCCCGCTTGCTATATAAACCCCCCGCGCCCGACTATGAGACGTAGTCACGCACTCATCTTCATCGAACTGCTCTCCTATTCCTTCCTTTCTCTGTCCCAGCTGCCGAACATGCAATGTTGGCATCCGGAGGGTCATCTGCCACATCATCAAGGAGGATGCCTGCATTTCTGATTCTCCAAGCGCTCGCGGGGGCTCCTCGACAAGGATTTACAATTCAGTGGCTGGAATTCAACAAATTTGAACGAAATTAAATGTTGACAACATTTTTTGAATAAAAAATATTTTTTAGTGAAAATTAGAAAAATATTTAAGTTCGTGTGTATAAATGTTCGTCCCATATTCACAAAATGGGCACCCCACATTTAAAAAACTAGCAAAGTGCGAGGGCGCCATCTTTAGTGGTTCGAAATTATTATATCTATTTATTTACATATGTAAATATTTTGACAGGCATTTACACCCTTCATAATACACACTATTATATGTTAGATATTAATATGTTTTTAAAGGTGTAATGTCGATCATTATGAATAAATGGTTATGTTATCGATGAATAACAAAAAATAGTTTTCATTTACTGAAATAACATAAATCATTTATTGATGTTGTCTCATAACCCCTTTGTACAAACATCGAGTTAAGGGTACACTAACAAAACTCATCGGCAATTCGTAAGTCCGCTAGTTCAGTTGGTGTATGATCTCTCGTCTAGGTCTGCACCGCTACTCCCCTTTGTCATTTGCTGCATTGCTAAACATGTAATCCATTTTATCCCTATCGAACCATCTCGCAGGGTTCATCCTTGCTGCTAGATATATCATATATTAGATACTAACAGGAAAATACGGGTAAAATAATGAAATAGCTTGAAAATCCCACGTTAATCAGAAATATCCAGCCTTTAATTTGACGGACCAGGAAACAGCCACCGTTTGATCTACATAATGGTAATAGATCCACCAGGACCACCACGCCCCTCCGTTGCCATATAGTCCCTCTCCCCTACGTATTTTCCCAGCTTTTTCTCTCCCGTACGTGGATTATCTCTTCCATGTGGTTCATCAAACAGCGGACCTCTCCGCAGTTCTCCTTAGGGCGATGGCGAGCTGACCTTGGGTGCCCCAAGTCTGTCTCATGGAGCTCCACCTCCTCGGCCTGGCTCTGCAGTAAACTACCAGATGGAGAAAGCGTACTTCTCCGTAGAATACGAGGACACGCTGCAATCGAAAGTTCAGAGGGATCAACTCAATTACTATGTAGCATATCCCTAGCTCGAGAAAATACCACGGCGTTGACTACGACAATGAAGTGCTTGGCCGTTCCACAAAGAGAAAGAGTTAAGAAAAGTTCCGGCGATTTTTTTTCCGATAAAGGATGGCTTTTATTCACTCAAAATGAAGCATCAAGTGGATACAAACACATTGAGCACACACCCGGCCTCTAAGGGCATCTAGAATGCTAGACTCTTATGCAGGCGCTTACAATGAAAAAAAGTAAATAGCAGAAAACTGAAAAAGAGCTAGGCGCTTTATCCTCCAACGGAAGGCGCTAATCGCAGCCTCTAAATACGGAGGCCCGGCGCCGTTTCTTCACTCGCGCGGCAGGAAAATAGCCAGGCGCTCGATGCCTTTGTTTGCATCGATGCGGCATCGGGCGCTGGGAATAGGCGTGGTAACTGCCGATTAACAAGGAAATTAACCCTGGCGTCTCTCCCATAGCGCCTGCGCAGGACATGCCATAAATAGCTAGGATGCACAAAGCCAACACTTAACGCACACACACAAGTAAACACGCCGGCAAAGAGAAAGTCATACAAGACCAAAGCTATGCCTAAGCGAGAAAAAAGAAAAGGAAAAACACAAAGTGATCTGAACAACGATAGACAAACTATGTCAACGACCATATCCACACCAACCAGCTTTTGACAACAAAAGGACACCGGGGTTCTTCAACAGCAACGCCATCAGGAAGGAAACAACGCTCAAGCGCCATCAGAAAAGTTCCGGAGATACAGGCCTAGAATTTTTTTGCCGGGCTCTTCAGTCGCATCTTCTTCAACCTCCACGGCAACATCCAGGTTGGTTCACCAGAATCGATGGAGTTTTGATAAAACGTGCCGACATATGGCCTTATTAACACGGCCCAAAACTGCACTACCTGGATCGATCTCGCTAAACAGATGCGCCTAGCGTCCGATTTTGAAATGCATCTTCAATTCAATTCGACCCAGTCACCATCTTCGATTTAAAAGTTCATGAAGGCATGTACGCACCATTCTCTCACAGAGCCGGAGCCAGCAGCAATTTCTGCCAAAATTGTTGACGTAATCATCCTTTGGTCAATCCATAGTGCAATGACAAAATTGCAATTGGCTTTGTTTGGGGTGCAGCTAGGTACGTGAATACTGACTCAATTCACCGAGCCTAACAAGTAATGATGACTTTTATCCCAGTTCGGCAGTTTGGAGACTCCCATGGATAGTGATTTCCACCCTAGGATCCCAGTACAGCCTGTTATCCTGGGCATCAAGAGTTCTAGAGGGCTCCCTCCAGTACTCCCTGCTGTCTTGATTTGTCTATTTAGCAGTAGCGGGCTGGGAGGGCGTACCAAGGAAATGTAATTACTATTCATGCCGGTCACAATTAGCAGCACACACTATTAATTCAAAATTATCGAGGTGATTAACGTTGTGGCTCTGTTGTGCCATTTAGCTGAAGGTTCACATATTCTCAAAATCTTATACATTCGATCTCAGTTCTTTTGATATGTGCGCCATACATTACTCTTACATATTTTCATACAAAATCCAATGTCATATAGCATGTGGAATACAAAATAATCGTTCAAGATTAATACGAGTTGCTCACAAAGTATGAAATTCGGATGAGTTTCACAGGACCATATCTGTCTGTCAAGATAGGATAACATTGTATGTCTATAGGAGATCAAACCTTCATCTTGACACACACGTACTAAAAGGGCACTCTGATCAAGATAGGATAAAACAGTATGTCTATACAGGACCAAAATATACCTATTTATACCCGCGCGTGTGCGCGCGCAAGCGCGCGCCCACACACACACACACACACACACACACACAAAGCTAAATATCAGGGCGTTGATTTGATGGACTCCTAACTTCCATGTGAGCCTAAACCGTTACCACATAGAGTATTTTGCTTTGATTCTTTGTTTTATAGTTACACATGGACTATTTTAATTTGTTCAACACTCCGCAATTTTACATTTGTATGATTCCTCAAATGCTAGCCAAATGTTCGAAAGCATAACACGTTGTTCTTATGAGTTCCAATCAATTTTTCTCTGAATCCATTTACGTTACGACTACCATATTATTTTTATTTTCTTTGCTTCCTAGATTGGGAGCCGCATAGTTCGCGTAAGTTTAGTGGTTATTATGTACAAATAGTGTCAATCTATGCATTCATAGAGAAGTATAACTTTGTGGTCCAACAATCATTAATTAGAAAATAATGCATATATACCACCGTTAAACGTTTTAAATTATCTATGACCTTCAATTTAGTTCCTAGAATGGTCTGAGCAAAGAAATTGTCCATGAAACAGTTGAACGGCGATGAATTATTCGGAATGAACACTTAACATATGGAGACAATTATGGTAGATAATCAGAAGTTGTGGACACTATCAGATGGCAGCGAGACTTGTCAACCAAGAGGCGAGGTGTGCCCTAGCTACTAGATAAAACTGTGCAGCTTTTTCAACATAATAATGCTAGACTATTTATCATTCCAAGTCTGCATCGATAGTTGCTATTATGGTCGAATCAACTTCATGTCCTTATGGCCTCCTTTTTAGTCTTACTAGCAAATATGACCGTGCGTTGCAACGGGAGAAGAAAAACTACACTCTCCTAAAGCCAATGGCTCCTCCCATACACATTCGACAACATCAACAAACTCCTTAATGGTACAATATGATAGATGGTGTTGTGCAAAACATAAATGTTAACTGTACTAAAAGTATCTACCTGGCTATGAGTATTTCTTCACATCATTTCTAACATTCCTCGATGATGCCTAAAAAATATTGCATTAGCTTAAAAACAACAAAGTCCATTTTATTACTCAATGATAGCATGTACATAACACCTAGTATCCCATAGCATGGGCCATCGCCACCCCCACCGCCACTTCTGAACTTCGTCGACAAATATGTCGTGCGTTGCAATGGGAGAAAAAATATGCTCGTATTCTCATAAAATAAGGAAACACATCAGAACTGATAAATATCAAACTGTAAAATGGTTCGATGAACAAGCAACATGCTTTGCTATGGAGAAGCACCAGACGACATGAATGTTCTAGCATAGCATTACTTTAGGTGAGGGTTTTCCCTGAAAGGAAGGAATCAGGTGAATTCACCACCTTAAAGCGTCACCGCTATTTGCGTGAAAACATCTCCTGCCCACCATCAACATCATTATATCCCTATGGCCCGTATAAATCCTTTTGCGCGACGCAGCCTCTGCTGCCTGATCACGACCACTGTTTTTTTTTTTTAGCTTTCATCTGAAGATATATACATGCACCAGATATTTGTGAAATTACTCAGCACTATTAATGTTGACGGATGCATGCCTGAATAAGAAGCAAAAACTCTACATTGATACTGAAGACTAACAAGTTTTCTATGTAGTTGACATCGCAGTGACCATATATGCAGTCTGCACTATTAATTATCACTGGGACTAAAAACAATTATAAATTCAGTTAAGAAGGAAGATGTTGAAATAGCAATATATATATTTATTTATTTATATTTATATTTATATTTATATATATACCACCATATTTTTGAATTACATGAGAGATCAATCACTCTAAAATGACGACTCCCACATCCCAAACTGTTGTATGGACTACACCCATGAAGAAGATATATATACATCATATTTCTCCAACTGAAACGCACAAAGAATTGTGAGCAAAAAAATAAGGGCAGACCCAGGCTGCTAATTTGCACTAAGCGTTGACCTCCTCTGGCTTCTTTTTCCGCCTCTACGTGCTTTCAGTGACTTGCTCCTACTCCAACAGTCCTCTCCTTCTTCCTCCTACACTACGCCCTCCCCCCTCCTCCGTCTCCCCGCTGTCTGGCTCTCCCTCTCCTGCCTCCCTCTTATATGCTCCTCACGACCGCCTTCGCGGCGGGATTCGCCACCGCCAGGCACCTCGGCCCCGCCTCCAAGAAACACCAGTAGCGCGGACGCCTCCTCGCCCTGCTTGCGAATCTTAAAGCCCGCCTCATCTCCCTCAATGACCGCCTCTTGACCGACGAAGGCGACAAGGGCCTGGTTCTCGAGTCACTCAACTAAGCCCGCGATGCGCTCCTGGAGTGCGCCACCGGCATGTCGTGCCAGGAGCCGCCTCATTGGGCGATGTAACCAGGGAGCCGCCAGCTGGGCGAAGGACCCCCTGCGAGAGGTGACTCGTGGCAGGGCTCTTGGAACCGAGGATCGACGGACGATCAAACAAGAGCACGAGAAAACATTTGCCGGGCGACAAACGCCCGCGGCGACGTTGCCCCGCCGGCGACGAACGCCGTATTCTCTTCTCTGTATTCCACTCGGTTCAAATCGAACAAGACGCAGTACATCGGCTTATATAGCCCAGCACACAGGTCCGACCGCCACACTCTCGGCCACGCACGAACGTAGCACCCAGCCACCCACTACCCTACAGGCACGTCCATATCCTGATGCATGCACGCACTAACCAACTAACCTGCTAACTACGTGCATGCGCGTTACACACGAGACTCGGCCATGCGGGCTAGCTACTAACGAACCAACGCACCAGCCCTCCACTCTCGCCAACGGCCGCTGCCTTACGAGCCGGACCCGGAGCGCACACCCCCGCGCGCACGCCGGTCGCCGCCTAGAGGCGTGGTTTACTCCCAACACACTCCCCCTAAACCATGATCTCGCCGTCGCCGGAGTTATCGCAGCTTCCATCGTAGCCGTCGCCACGACCGTGGACTCGACCTGGCGCGCTGACGCCGGTCGCCACCGCCTCAACTCGACCTGGCGCACTGATGCCGGTCACCACCGTGCCTGCTTCTTCGTCTCCGGTGACATACGCCGAGCTCCTTTTCCGCCGGCGACACACGCCTGGCGTTCCGGCGACAAACGCCGTGGATGCGTCGCGCTCAAACGCGAGCCTTCCCGGACGCCGCTTCATGGCGTCTCACCGCGCCGTTGCGGCCTCCGCCGCCATGCCGTGCCGCACGTCCGCAGCGTCTTCGCTGTGCCACCGCAGCCTCCGCGGCCTCCTCGCCGCGCCGTCGCAGCACCGCGCACCTCCATAGGCCAACACACGGCCCAGAGCAGCGCGCAGCCCCCGGCGAACTCCGCCACCGCCGGTACGCCTCCGGCAAGAGGAACGATGCCCAAGATAATCAAGCTCATGATACCAAATGTTGGGGCCGAACCCTTGCTCTCTCGCTCACTGCTGCTCGAACGGAGGAAGAAGAGAGTGGACAGAGATGGTTTTCAGGCGACAGACGCCAAACTGCACATACATCAATTTTTCCTGAGCTCAAGCTCAGACTCCGTGGTTAAAACCGTCGTGCAGTCTACGGGATTTATACCCGGGCTGGCGCATGCACATGACTCAGCCCACCCCGCCCCGCTGCACACGCACGACCTGCATGCCCGGCCGCACGCGCCCACGACGCGCTCACCGCGGCCGCTTCCAACGCATTGCTAACCACCTAGCTAGCTCACATGGCTGTAGGCTCACGTACCACCACGCCACGCACATGCGCACACACGCGCACACACGCTACACACACACATACACACGCCACGACCCAGCCTCGCGGACCAGACCGGGACGCACCGACGCCGGTCGCACCGCCACAGACCCGACCTGGCGCACTGACGCCGGTCGCACCGTGCTCCGTCACACTTATTCGCAACAGGGTCAAGGTCGGGCCGATGTGGATGCATGGCTGTCAGGCAACGAAGCAGCAGGCCGACGTCAGGATGGAACGGGATCGCGGAGATCCATCCTGCTGATCCCTTCCCCCGCTCATCGGCAGGCGCACGTCCTCCTCCGACGAGCAAGGCATCACTGGCGGTGTGCTCCTCCACCCGTCACCTGCACGTTGTGCTTCAGCTAATCCTCCTCTATTTTTCTGCTCTGAGGTACGACCTCCTGGTCACCTACCTCGTCAGGCTCGACGGAGACGATGGAAATAGTAGTCCTTCCCGCTCGGCCATGGAGTATTCCATGTTTCCGCTTGGATATCTGTGGCTCGTCATCTGACTTAAGCAGGAAATCGAAGGGATTAGGAGGAAATCTTGGGGATTAGTTTAGTTTTATAGTGTCTGGTGCTTTTTTTTGTTTCCTTTTTTTTTGAACAAACGCCTTGTGGCTTCCAAGTTGAATAGGATATTGAATTAGACACGGATAGCCTGGTAGATGATGTGAGGTCACCACGGTTCGAATCCATCTAAGCACAATTTATTTTTTTTTCTGAAAAAATTCTTTTAAATCCCAACCGTCAATATTTATGATTAACACAAAATCAACGAATAGAAAAGGGTGACTTATGAAGCACTATGAAAGCCTCCTCCTTTTAATATCAGGTATAGACATGTAGCTACCTCTAGAATTTCTGATAACATTTAGTTATGGTATGTCCTAGAAATAATGTTGCGCTCCAGTGTAGAATTACAACCTTTTGATCATGAAAAAATGTGGAATATGTCTCAAAATCAGCTTGTAGATATTTGTCTATTCTCCTTCAAGTTCCCTTCCTAAAATAACATGGATTTAGTGGAGCGGTGGAGTTCTCTTAGATTCCAACATACAGTGAGTATCAATCTGAAAAAAAGCTCTTCTAATAGTAGAAAGAAAGGATATTAAAAGGAATATTTTTGGCAGTAGAATATTTGTATTCAGATAATTTTCCCTATCATTACCCTCTCTGATCATGTATTTTTATTGAAGGTAGAGAACTATGTAGTGCGAATTTAAATTCAATTTGCATTGTGTTGATTAGCATCTATGTATTTTGGACATATATCAGCAAGTGAAACTTCCCTTTTACTAATGATCTTAGGAATCCTTTGTGATAAGTCATACAGAAGAAGACACATTGAGCTACAGTGTATGTCATGTGGTATTTTCCTATGCTTGAATCCTGCATCCGTCATACTGTTCGGAAGATCCGCCAAGATCTCGGCAGAACGCCGCAGCTGGGTGAGCTCGACGCACCCTTTGCTGCCAAACACACACTGCAATAATTATGGCTTACCCGAGGCGATTTGGCCCACTTGCTAGAGCACCTCGTGGTCAGCCCAGGCCGCGGTCTGGAGCTCGGAGTGTGCAAGCTGGAGCTTCTTGAGCTCTTCTTTCGCTTGCTTCTCCCCCACCTGAAGTTTGCCCGTGCTTCCAACATGCCCTTCAGGGTCTTCTCGATCTGCATGACCCGCGCCCAGTCTTTTTCCCTGGCCACCATCTCGGTAGCTCGGGCTTACTCCGCCTTCGCGGTCGCAGCCTTCTGCTGCTCCGCCTCCGGCCGAGCTTTTTTGAGCTCGGCCTTGAGCGCCTCAAGCTCGGCCAACGCTGCTGTCATTCAAACATTTCGGCATTAGCTCTCCATCCAAAGCCAGAAATAGCAAACTTCTTGTGTTCAATATGACACTTGCTCCGCCTCCGGCCGAGCTTTTTTGAGCTCGGCCTTGAGCGCCTCAAGCTCGGCCAACGCTGCTGTCATTCAAACATTTCGGCATTAGCTCTCCATCCAAAGCCAGAAATAGCAAACTTCTTGTGTTCAATATGACACTTTAAGGAACGAAAGTATGGGTCGCTTACCTTGAGACTGTTCGAACCACTAGTTCATCAGGTTGAGGTCCTCCTGGGACCTCTCGAGCTTCCGATTTACCTTTGCAATCTCCTGGTAGATAGAGTTTAGAGCCGAAGTCGAAACCTGCAAATATAGATCTTTCATATAAACCCCATGGTCAATTTATTGAAATTTCATGACAATCGCCTTAGGCCTGGTACAATGCTAGGTGCTTAGAAAAATAAACCGGATTTTTCTGAAGCACCGGTGCTTATTTCTAAAGGAGAGACGCCTAATTAAGCGTCTGCCATGTACAAATAAGCACCGACGCTTAAGAAAAGCCTGGTTTATTTCTCCAAGCACCTCTCCTAAGCACCTTGCATTGTACAAGGCCTTATGACTTTAGGAAGCGTCCTGGGGGCTGCATGTTATGCTCCTACTTTTCTATGACCCCAACGCCGGTTTCTTGAAACCAACTTTAGGCTCGGGGGCTACTGTGGGTGTCAAAACCGGAAGATCTCAGGTAGGGGGGCCCAAGCTGTGCGTCTAAGGATCGATGGTAACAATGGACAATGGGGACACAATGTTTACCCAGGTTCGGGCCCTCTTAATGGAGGTAAAACCCTACGTCCTGCTTGATTGTATTCGATGAGTATAGGGGTTACAAGAGTTGATCTACCTCGAGATCGTAATGGCTAAACCCTAGTTGTCTAGCCTATGATTATTCTGATGGCCTCTACGGACTAAACCCTCCGGTTTATATACACACCGGAGGGGCCCAGGGTCGTACGAAGTCTGTTTACAGAGGAAGGAAAGAGTACATCCGGACACCAAACTTGCCATCCACGCATACAAGAGTCCGACCCGGACACGGGGGATAGTCTTCTGCTTTATCTTCACTGCCCATCAGTCCGGCCCATATCGAATAGACCGGACACCCGAGGACCCCCTAATCCAGGACTCCCTCAGTAGCCCCCAAACTTGCCTTCAATGACGATATAGTATCCGGCTTATGTCTTCGGCTTTGCAAGGCGGGTTCTTCATCATACTCCGGATTGACGATAGTCCGGCTTTGACCTCCAGGTTCTGCCTTTATGATTCCTCCCTGTTGTCGCCTCGATTTCCACGCGTCGGGCGAATGTGAACAGTCCATATTTTTTTTACAAATAAGCCCCTTATCATGCAAGGGCAGTATCTATATAAGGAGGTTAGATCTCCTAATGTCATCCCATATCGCGCAAAGAGCATCAAAGCAAACCACGAAAAATCAAAACATGGCGAGCGCTCCTGTTTCTTCCCCGCGCCCTCAAACGGGTGATTGGCGAAGCTGCTCAGTGTCTCACCCTCAGCTGAATCAACTTCAGACGCAGGGATATCTCCCGCAGATTTAGCCTCAGTGCGGGTGGGATTTGCTTCGATTGGCCACGATGTGCTAGCAGAGAACTTCCCCAATCCCAACAAGGAGGAGAGGGTGTGCTTCGTCTCATTTCTTCTGAGGGGCTTAGGATTTCCAATCCACCCCTTCCTTAGAGGTCTATTGGAATTCTATGGGATCCAGCTGCACAACCTCACACAAGGTTCTATTCTGCACATTTCTGGTTTTGTCGCTCTCTGCGAACTATTCTTAGGTTGCGAGGCTCATTTCAAACTATGGAGAAAGTTCTTTTGCCTCGTCCCCCATCATAAAGGGGGTTCTATATTTGAAGTGGGCGGCGCCGAAGTATGGCGCATAGCCAGATCAGGTTACCTTGTCGGAACTCCCAAGAAGGCATCCGAAGAATGGGCTTCGGAATGGTTTTATATCGAGGATGTTCCCCTTCCGGACCCAGTTAGACGTGGACTCCCCGAATTCTCCAGTGCTCCTTTGAAGAAACGCCTCAACTGGCGCCCCCGGAGCCCCAAAGAAGAAGATAGTGCATAAGTAAAGAGGTTGGTCAGCAAGGTCAAGTTACTTGCCCATTCTGGACTCTCGATAATCGAAGTCATGGCTATCGCGATAAAGCGATGCATCCAGCCCCTTCAGTCCAGAGTGACCCCTTTATGGTGTTACAACGGGGAGGACGACGCATCTCGCTTTAGGCGCGAGGGCCCGGATACCCCCACCGCTCTGGCCGCCATTCTGGCAGATCTTTATAAGGGGGAGAAAGAAGAATTCCTCCGGTTAAATTGTCGGGAAGGTTTCTCCATGTATAACCCCATTGAATGGGTGAGTTTTCTGATTATCAGCATTGTCCTACCTCGTTATCGAGGCATACCAATCGAATTGTTCTGGTCGTCTTTAAAACAGACATGGAGGAAGGTCGTCGAAAATGTGCACTGCCCCTCTCCACAACTAGAGGACTATGCTCACCACGAAGATCCCGGCCTCTGCGAGGATCCGGATATATTTATAGAGTTTGATGACGGAGTCTTTTATCAAGCAAGCCATGACGGTTCGGAAGTGGCCATTATAGCCGACTACCCCGGCCTCCTCCCTTTCTCTAAGGTAAGTATTCAGAAATCATCCTCAGAAAGAGGAGTCCCCACTTGCACCTCACCCATCACACTGAATCGTGCTTTATAGGATCGGCGCTCGGCGAGCCGTACTTCATCGAGGGCGGCCCCTAAAAAGGTAGCATCTACGCAGGGTGAGCCTTTAAAATGAAAGGAAGCCGGGAGCGCCGTCGACCCACCTCCTTCATCAAAGAGGTATAACCTTTAATATATGCCTAGGCATAAAACCAGATTGTCATATTTCTCCTGCCATCTTATTCCAGGAGGAGCACACGGCGAACCGTGTCCAAAATCCCTGTTAGCCGATCATCAGCTAATCCGACGCCGGGCTCATCAACCAGGACAAGAGCCAATACGGATGCAGCGCCAACTTATCCGCCTCATGAAGATTCGGATGACGTATCCGTCACAAATTCTGAAGTAGAGAGCGTGATGAATCATCGACGACTGAAAGAGACCATGCGCACTCCAGCTTTTACGGAGCAAGAATTTAATGCCCTCAGCACCGTGGATGCATATATCCGGGCCGCCCGGGACGAACTTGCTGGAGTTGCCCACCTGTTTTCAAAAGATATGCGGGTAATGGTTTGTTTAAATTTAATAGATATATGCCAGTAGCCCCGAGACTTGAAGCGGTTTAGGCCAACCGATATAAGGATCGTTATGACCGCAGGTACTCAAAGAGAAGAAAAACACACTGTCCCAGGAGCTTGAAGCGAGCCGGACAAAGCTAGACACCGCCAACGCATAGCTAGAAGAACTGAAGAAGGTCACGATGACCGTTGATCAAAAGAACAAACTGGAGGAGAAAAATGATAAGCAAGCCGAAGAGATAAAGAGCTTAAAGGCTCAATTATCGGACGCTAAATAAGAGAATAAAAAGTTAAAAGGCGGCATATTCAGTATGACCTTTGAACCATCCAAGTTGCTCATATTATCCCGTAATTCGGAGTTTTATAATGTTGCTCGTGCAGGTCTATTAACCGGGCGTCATGAAGAAGAAGTATCCGGATTCCAAGGCGACGCTTTAAAAGAGCTGTCCGTAGTGCATGAGCGAGCCCGGAAAGCCATGAGAAGTATGGCCAAGGCCTTGTGGCCATCCGATGCCCTCCAGAAAGTATGGATGGGTTGGCAAACCTGTTCAAAGGTGCCCGGCGCCGTTTTGAGCTATGGAAGACGTCAGCATGCCGGGAAGGTGCATGAGAGGCATGGGCAATGGTGAAGACGCGCTACACCGGGCTTGATCCGAATCGTATGGCCCGAGTTGGACCACAGGGAACGGACGGAAAAGAGATTCCCGTGAACTTGGTATATGACCAAGTGATGATAGCTGCGAAATATTCGCAAGAAGACTGTAGCTTAAGTAGTCTTATAGATGACATAGATAAAGAGTAGGCGTTCGATTCAATGTATCAATGTACTTTATCATCGAACTTATCTCCAACCGAACTTGTCAAAATTTGTCATCGCAAGCCTTCGGCTTCAACCTCCAAACCTAGAAGTAGGAGTGTTTCCGGATACCATGTTAGAATGTAATAAACATTCACTATGTCCAGAAACCAGGCAATCTGGTCATGTTGCTCGAACAGACAAAATTTGTTCGGGGAGTTATGTTATATTACTTTTTAAAGTAAGAAACATCTTCCAGGGGAAATAGTTCCGTTAAGGGTTCCTTTCCTTGGGTCGGCATGCTTAAGTATGCATGCCTAGGCTTTGATCCGAGTTACGGGCAGCCTATCCCATGTTTGTTGGAAGAATTACACAAATGTAAATAATCTGTCGTTGTTTGCCGACCAATTATTCCCTTAAGAACGCTAGCTTTCGGCTTCACCCATCTGAGGTACAGGTCCGGAGTACCCGGTTGTAACAATCGCAGAGGTGCTCCCTTTACACCCTAGCCGAACAATCGGGAACGTAGGATATAAACACAGGAGCGAGGCAACCCGGCTTGGCAAAAACTCAAGTCATAGTGGTGCATATAATGGCAAAAAGATGTATAGAACAAACGACGTAAACAATGCAAGCAACAAGCTTTCAGTAATAAGCTTCGTCAAAGAAGCCCCCAGTTATAATGGGGTGTATACATTTAAAGATGTGTACGCCTAACAGTTCGGTAGATCCGAACATACCCTGGGATAAAAGAAGGAAAAAATAGAAAAGAAGAGGAGAAAAAAAAGGAACCTAATCAAAGAAAGAAAAAAGGATGCGACCGAACTATCCGTAGAATCGTCGGAGCAAAGCAGCGTTCTATGGATTTGGCTCAAGGCGATTATCCGATGCGTTACGAAGGCGATAGGCTCCTCTTGTGAGAACTTCATCGATGATGAAGGGGCCCTCCCATCATGGTTTGAGCTTATCCTTCTTCTTCTCCGGGAGACGCAAGACGAGTTCACCAATGTTATAAGTCTTGGCCCGCATGTCTCTGCTTTGGTATCGTCTGGCCTGTTATTGATAAAGTGCGGAACGGGCTTGTGCAATGTCACGCTCCTCTTTGAGACCGTCTAGGTCGTCCTGCCGATCGAGCTCGGCTTCTCGCTCTTCGTACATGCGCACTCGAGGTGAGTCATGAATGATGTCACAGGGCAGAACAGCTTCCGCGCCATACACCATGAAGAAAGGTGTGTATCCGGTTGTCCGGTTAGGTGTAGTCCGCAGCCCCCAGAGCACGGAATCGAGTTCCTCAACCCAGTGTTTATCTGACTCCTATAGGGAGCGCACCAGTAGGGGTTTGATGCCGCTCATTATCAGGCCATTGGCCCGTTCAACCTGACAGTTTGTTTGAGGGTGGTAGACGGATGCATAGTCGAGTTTAATGCCCGAATTAGCACACCAGTTTTTCACCTCATCAGCTGTGAAATTGGAGCCCTTATCAGTGATGATACTGTGTGGGACACCATAACGGTGTACCACGCCGGATATAAAGTCAATCACTGGTCCTGCTTCAGCCATTTTTACTGGTTTGGCCTCTATTCACTTAGTGAATTTATCCACCATAACCAGTAAATGTTTCTTTTTATGGCTTCCCCCTTTAAGGGGTCCGACCATATCGAGCCCCCAGACCGCAAAGGGCCAAGTAATGGGGATTGTTCTTAAGGCGGTGGGAGGCATATGACTTTGATTGGCGAAAAGGTGACATCCCACACAATGCTGGACAAGGGATTGTGCGTCTGCTCAGGCCGTTGGCTAGAAAAAACCTGTCCGGAAAGCTTTGCTTACGAGGGCCCGAGCTGCGGCGTGATGGCCGCCCATACCAGCATGTATTTCAGCCAAGAGTTGCCGTCCCTCCTCTTCAGAGATACACCTTTGGAGAACTCCGGTAGTGCTTTTCTTGTACATTTCACCTTCGTGAACTTTATAGGCTTTAGAATGCCGAACTATGCGACGGGCCTCATTTTGATCATCAGGAAGCTCCTGCCTATTAAGGTAGGCTAGGAAGGGTTCAGTCCATGGAGCAATAACAACCATGATCTCGTGAGCAGAGGGTGTTATTTCGGTATCCGAACCCCCGATGATACCTGTATCATGTTCGGCTGATGGGGGTGTGATCAGGTCCGTACTTGCATCTCCGCTCTTGTCCTGCCATACCACGGATGGCTTGAAGAGCCTTTCCACGAAGGTATTAGGCGGGACGGGGTCGCGCTTGGCGCCCATGCGAGCGAATATATCCGCTGCCTGGTTACTGTCTCTAGCGACGTGATGAAATTCGAGCCCCTCGAACCGAGCTGATATTTTTAATACGGCGTTTTGATATGCCGCCATTTTTGGATCTCTTGCATCGAACTCTCCATTTACCTGGGATATTGCGAGGTTCGAATCGCCGTGCACCTCTAGGCGTTGTATGCCCATGGAGACAGCCATACGGAGACCATGTAGAAGTGCCTCATATTTGGCTACGTTATTGGAGTCCGTATACATGATTTGCAACACGTAGCGGACTATGTCCCCCATAGGGGATGTCAAGATGACGCCAGCCCCCAGTCTGGCTAACATTTTAGAACCGTCGAAGTACATGATCCAGTTGGAGTAGGAACTGTACTCTTTGGGGAGCTCGGCTTCCGTCCACTCTGCGATGAAGTCGGCCAGCACCTGAGATTTAATAGCTCGGCGTGACTTGTATGTTATTTCAAACGGTAAGAGCTCAATGGCCCATTTAGCTATGCGGCCAGTGGCGTTCCTGCTATTTATAATGTCGTTAAGTGGTACTTCAGATGCCACCGTGATCGAACACTCTTGAAAATAGTGTCTGAGTTTTCGGGATGCCATAAAGATCGCGTACGCTATCTTTTGGTAGTGAGGGTATCGGGATTTGCAGGGTGTAAGGACCTCCGATACGTAATACACTGGCTTTTGGATAGGGAATTTATGTCCCTCTTCCCCTCGCTCGACGACGAGTACGGCGCTCACTACCTGGTGAGTTGCGGAGATATAAAGCAGTATAGGCTCGCCAACACTTGGGGCGGCTAGGATTGGATTGCCTGCTAATATGGTTTTTATTTCTTCCAATCCGGCTGTGGCCGCTTCCATCCATTCAAAGTTGTCGGTGCGTCTGAGCAGTCTATAAAGTGGTAATGCGTTTTCTCCTAATCTGGAGATAAAGCGGCTCAAGGCCGCTACACACCCTGCTAGCTTTTAGACCTGTTTTAGGTCTGTTGGCGTAGCCAATTGTGACAAGGCTCGGATTTTGGCTGGGTTTGCTTCAATTCCTCTATGGGAGACAATGAACCCTAATAGCTTTCCGGCTGGAACGCCGAAGACGCATTTTTTCGGATTGAGCCGTATGTCGTATGCTCGGAGGTTGTCAAATGTGAGGCGGAGATCGTCCACCAATGATTCGACGTGCTTGGTCTTGATGACCACGTCGTCCACATATGCTTCTACCGTCTTGCCGATTTGTTTTTCCAAGCATGTTTGAATCATGCGTTGGTACGTGGCACCAGCGTTTTTGAGCCCAAAAGGCATAGTATTGAAACAGAAAGGCCCATACGGAGTGATGAATGCCGTTGCGGCCTGGTCGGACTCCTTCATTTTAATTTGATGGTATCCGGAGTAAGCGTCGAGGAAACACAATGAGTCGTGTCCCGCGGTCGTGTCAATAATCTGGTCAATGCGGGGCAATGGGAAAGGGTCTTTAGGGCAAGCCTTATTGAGGTCTTTGAAATCGACACAAAGGCGCCAAGACTTGTCCTTCTTTGGCACCATGACCAAGTTGGCTAGCCAATCCGGGTGTTTGATTTCTCTGATGAACCCGGCTTCGAGTAGTTTGGCTAGCTCCTCCCCCATAGCTTGTCGTTTGGGTTCGAAAAATCGCCGTAGCGTTTGCTTGACTGGTTTGAACCCCTTAATTATGTTGAGGCTGTGTTCGGCCCGTCTACGTGGGATACCGGGCATGTCCGAAGGGTGCCAGGCGAAGATCTCCCAATTTTCACGTAGGAAAGCGCATAAGGCGGCATCTACCGTCGAATCCAGCTGTGCTTCGATGGACGCTGTTTTGTTAGGATCCGTCGGGTGCACTTGAAATTTAACTATTTCATCTGCTGGCTTGAAAGAGGTGCATTTAGGTCTCTTATCGAGAATCACATCATCCCTGTCCACCGTGGATCGTAGGGTGGTTAACTCTTCGGCCGCAAGGACTTCGGAGAGTGCCTCAAGGGCCAAGGATGCGGTTTTGTTTTCGGCGCAGAGTGTTGTATCCGGATCACTTGTAACTGTGATTATTCCATTGGGCCCCGGCATTTTAAGCTTCATGTACCCATAATGGTGTACGGCTTGGAAGCGTAAAAAAGCGCCCCGCCCTAGAAGGGCGTGGTATCCGCTATTGAAGGGAGCGATGTGAAAGAGCAGCTCCTCCGACCTATAATTTCCAGGCGTGCCGAATACTATGTCAAGTTTAATTCTCCCCGAGCATCGTGCTCCTCGACTGGGGATGATACCTCGAAAGGTGGTACTGCTTTGCTCGATGCATGTTCTATCGATCTGCATTTTGTCGAGTGTGTCCTCGTAGATGAGGTTAAGCCCGCTGCCGCCGTCCATGAGCACTTTGGTAAGTCGAAAGCCGTCCACAATTGGGTTTAGGACTAAAGCGGCGGGTGCTCGGACTGATCGGGCCCTTGGTTCGTCGTCAGCGGTGAAGGTTATTGCCGCGTCGTTCCATGGGCTTACTGCGGTTACTTGGTGGACTTCAGCAAGGCCGCGGAGTGCCCTCTTACGCTGATTATTTGAGGAGAAAGTCTCGAAGACCGTAAGGACGTTAAAATCGTCATCCTCCGGAGAATGCTTCTTTGGAGTAGTGGTGGTGAGGATGGCCTTGCCACTTTTAGCTACCTGCCGGAGTACCCAACATGCTCGAAGGCTGTGGGTTGAGTCAGTGCTCGGTGTTGTATGTACCAAACAGGGCTTGTCGAGGAGTTCGTCAAGAACGCACCTGTATCCCGTAGAAGGTTTTTTCTTGCCGACGGGCTTATGGTCGGATGCCTCGTAAGGGTGTATCCGTTTTGCCCGGGCAGTGCACTGCTTAAAGGCAGCCGGTTCCAATTCGGTTTTCTGTGCTTTCCAAGTGCTTTCCATCGCGTAATACTTCCGTACTATGTGTGATAGCTCCGTGAAACTCTGTATGTGACGGAGGTTGAGGGCATTCCGAATTCCCTTGTAGGTACAATTGCGATGAAAGACCAAGACTGCGTCGTCGTCGCAGCAATCTTTAATCTTGTTTTTGACAAGTAGGAATCTCGCCCAGAAGTAATGGACCATTTCCCGAGGTTGCTGCCGTACATACATTAGGTCACATATGTCTGGAGGGCCGGAATTGCTTGGAGAGTATTGATTGTGGTGGGTGGGCGGGCAAAAACTTGAATCCCGACCCAGGATTGCATCCGGAGCCTGTAAAATCTCCGAAGTCACAAATTCGGGTCTAGGGAGATCCAAGTGCTCCCCGGACCCAATGTCCGACCCTGAGTTCGGGGGACGCGAAGTCTCATCCAAAGGGAGGGTGTCCGAGCCAAGAGGTTCGGAGACCCGAACATAGCTGGCCTTTAGTTTAGGGGAAGAATTGTTTTTGGCTCGTTCCTCGATGACCGCTACCAGGTGGGTGATCGGCGGGGAATTAATTTCCCTCATGTCGGGTTTGAGACTGATCCGATCATAATCCGTTGAAAGCCCCAGGGCGGCGATGCGATCTAGCAGCTCATTTATGGACGAGACGTCCGCCGGATCCATCTTTTGGGAGTATTCGAGACCGATGCAGGGGTGATGTTTGGCGATCATGGGGGGCGCTGTAGGCTTGATGGCCATGCCAGCACCCACGGTAAAACTGCCGAGCTGGAGGACCTGTCCTGAAGTTACGCTCCTTCCAGAGGTGACATCATCGTTGATGACAAGGCGAGCCATAGATCGCTTCTCGCGACTACACAGCGGAGCTCTCAATGAAAGCACCAACGTCGGTGTCAAAACTGGCAGATCTCGGGTAGGGGGTCCAAGCTGTGCGTCTAAGGATCGATGGTAACAATGGACAATGGGGACACGATGTTTACCCAGGTTCAGGCCCTCTTAATGGAGGTAAAACCCTACGTCCTGCTTGATTGTATTCGATGAGTATAGGGGTTACAAGAGTTGATCTACCTCGAGATCGTAATGGCTAAACCCTAGCTGTCTAGCCTATGATTATTCTGATGGCCTCTACGGACTAAACCCTCCGGTTTATATACACACCGGAGGGGCCCAGGGTCGTACAAAGTCTGTTTACAGAGGAAGGAAAGAGTATATCTGGACACCAAACTTGCCATCCACGCATACAGGAGTCCCACCTGGACACAGGGGATAGTCTTCTGCTTTATCTTCACGGCCCATCAGTCCGGTCCATATCGAATAGACCGGACATCCGAGGACCCCCTAATCCAGGACTCCCTCAGCTACTCACTGGCCGGGCCGTTTAGAGGGCCACAAGGATATGTCTCCGGACAGTTGCATGGATTTGCAAAGAAAATTTAACCACAACAATATTCCTATATAAAGATAAAGGAGTACCTCGAAACTCGTAATGAGGTTCTTGAAGACCTTGTGCAGTACGGCCCCTGCGGACCGGAAGCCCTGCAGTGCTGCGCCTATCAAGGCAGGATGCTCTTCTTTAAGGGAGGAGCCCTTCAAGGTCTCATTCATCTCTTCAGTCCACGTCGCACTATCCCGCCCTTGGACAGGAGGTGGGGGTGGCATAACAACCTCGGGCTCAAACACCCGGGTGCTGGGCCGAGGGGTCTCCAGCCGCGGCGATGGAGCTAGAGCGGACGTCGGCTGGGCCATTAGCTGGCCCAGCCCCTCCTTGACGACCGCGGGGGTCTTCTCCCTAGGTCCTGTTGTGCCGAGGCTTCGACCTCGGCCATGACGCCCGGCTCCTCGGCCGCCGCCAAGTCGACTTGTGCAGCCCGAGTGGATGTCACCTCCCCTAGCCTGTCATGAGTTGGCGGGGAGTGGCGGGATCCGGGGTCTTGGTAGCATATGGCAGCCCACTCGAGGAGTCGCTGGGCCGCACCTTCGGTGGACTGCGTAAAAAACACCCTTATAAGATCGCTATTGCTGACAGGACTTATTAAAAGTACAAAGAACAAAAGCAGTGACGTACCCTCGGGGTGCCGGTTTCTTCCTCCCCATAGCAAGGGGGTCATCCTCTGATTTGTTCGAGAGCTCGACTTTCCTCGACTAAATTCTAAAGATTAGACGCCATTGATTAATTATTAATATGATAAGGAGACAATCTAATGATTGAGGAAAGATTTCATCCAGATCTAGGTAGATGCATTGTAATATATAACAAAAGATTGATGCAACGACTTAGAAGAAGCATATGTAACCGATTGACAATAAAATCACGAAATTAGTGTCCATGCATGCACTGGATGGTTTTGTGAAAGCGGAGCATGCAACAAGAGTTCATTAAGAGCTTATCTCTCTAGGCCCTAGCCTTTTTAATTAGAACACTCTGGGCCCATCACAGGTAATTCTTACGGCCCTCGAAATAATAGCTCATGAAGCTTCATGTGCCAAGTGTTAATTACATTTATGATAAAAAGTGTTAATTACATTTTTCTAAAAATGTGTTAATGACATTTGTACCAATGATAATCATCTTTAACTTGCATTGATCTAGCTTGATGTAATTGAACCCTGGACCTAGCTATGATACTACCTAGTATACTAATATATGATACTATGCATTACGGATGTAGTATCATACACTAGTAATATGATACTCCCCACTACGACCAGCCTAAGCATCATTACAGTCCATGGCAACAAGTTATTTCCGTGGTAATACTGTATCACTTATATTCGCTGGCCACTTAAATGAATGCATTTATTTTTTACCAATCAATTCAATATTAGATAGCACGTCTATATTTAGCTTGATAAATCTCAAGTAATATTTTCCATGTTCATTTTCACATATATCTTACTTTCATATGCATTGTAAATTGTGACATGAGAAGAACAAAATATGCATGCATCACTGAGTAGCTAATTTAAACCACACATCATGCGTGAGGTGTAATCCAACATTGCTACTTCATATGTATGTATCCTGTGTTTCATTTTTAAATAAGTATGTATCATGCTCCAAATGAAATGGCAGGCAATGAAGAATCCAGTAATTCACATCCTAATGTTTACTATTATTAGCTAGCTAGCAGCAAGTTACTCTCCCCTCAACTCACTGGCATTTACGATTGGCTACTGCAAACATGTTCACAAACATGCGGTCTCACACACCGCATATTTGGTCTAAATGTGATCAAATGTGTATAATACTGCATCCCCTTGTAGTTTGTACGTGGAAATCCATGAAGTATTTCCCATCTACGGTAATTCGGTTGAATACCGGTATCACCACCCCAGCGTTGATCAAGGGCCTTCACATATATTTGGGATCTATGTGAGGAATAAATGTGATATGATTGTTAATCCGTCAAATCCTTTACCCTAGTGATGAAGTTACATGCAGCCCGTGCACTGATTGCTTTTGCAATAAGGACATTTTCTGGCTTTAGGGGGGATGAAAAATGTACCACATAGAATTCCAGGAAATGCGTAAGAAATGTCGTAGACATTTTGTCCATGTACTTAAGAAACTGAACTAGAGGTTTAGGTTATGAGAATTTTGCTACATATTGCAAATCATCTCCCATAGACATTTACTGATGACAAAGGTGTCGCTGAAGTCTAGTACCAGAACGAGTGGAGGTACCTAATAACAACTAGTATCCCTAGATGAGAGAAAGAGGGGGATACTTTTGGTCACATGAGATTAAGTTCTCGTATTTTTCCGTGGAAATAGAGGATATGGTCTCCTCTATGAGTAAATGTGATTCAACCTCAGGTTGAATGACAACTGACGGATGCACGTCACCCAGAGGCCAGCTCACATGTGCTCACATTTTTATGGTGCTGGGTCATCGAAACACCTAGACTCTGTTCTTATGGGAAATCAAGGGGAGTTAAGAGGCTTAACAAGAATTCCAAAAATCATATTTATTCATGAGAATCATATATGAAAAGCCTACATTTGTTGACATAAATTGTTTCTTGAGAATTCCTGAAATCCTTTTGGGCCCTGAACCGAAATCCATGGAGAGAGTGTTGTTTGCACTTATATTGGTTCAAATGAAAGGAAGCAATTTAGTAAGAGTTACACTCGCTCATCAAAAGAGAGGTGTTCACCATAGTTAAACCTGCTCCTCATAAGTATCTTCTGTAGATAAGAGAAGTGATTTTTTGTTCAGAAACGAAAATAGATGATTTGGTGAGAAAGCGAGGCTTGTAGCGCATGGGTTTCCATAGAGACCCGACATTGTTTACGATGTAGTATACCTTTTCGGCATGAGCGTACTTATGTTTCGATACTGCATTGGCAGTACGTATCCATGCGGTTGATGTATGTAGTGGCTACAAACTCACATGGATCACTCAGTTCGGATATATATACTGAAGTCATCGAAAGGGCTTAGTATTCTGAATCCAATGACAAATCACAACATGTTTGTATGAAGCGTTGGAAGTCATTCTATGACTGTGAAGAGGTTGGAGAGTTGTGTGGTACAACCGACTAAGTGAGTTACTCCTTAATAAGGATTACCCTAATACTAATAATTGTTGATTTGTGTTCATGAAGATATCCTGAATTGGATTTTCATCATCTTTGTGATGTGGATGATCTTAGCATCAATGTCTATACAAGACATATGAGATAGACACAATCATTTTAAGACGAATATTTGGGTCAAACCAAATGATGCTAAGATTATAGCTTGAGCATATTACCATGGGAATAAATGTATATCAGTCTTTATATATCAAGAAATATTGGAAAAGTTCGATATGGATATATCAAAGACACGTATGGTCATATTATACCTGACATGGGATACAAACCCATCTGGGAGATAGTGAAGGGATAGTGGACCTGAAGTTCCATATTTAAATACCATCGGAGCACTCATATATCCTGCAAAATAGGTCAGGCCTGACATTATATTTGTTGGCAATTTATTGAGAGTAGATCCCCAACAAAAGGTATAATGGTTGATGTAAGGAATATCCTCAGATATATCCAAGACACAAGAAGGACTTGATTAATTCTATCGGGAATATTAAGATGGGACTATGGTGTTATATCCAGATACTGGCTAATAATTTGATCCCAACAATGCCATAGCAAAGACTGGATTTACTGGAAGAGTATTCCACTTCAGAATAGATTCTAAATGGGTCCTTCCAGTGATTATTTTGTAGTCATTATTTTATTTGAAGCATCACAAGATGTGTATGGTTTCGCTTAATGACTGGCCACATGTGAGACTATGTCCAGATTCATTTGAATCAGCTATCATTACCAACCAAGATAATGGCACTTGTATTGCTTATGGGTTATATTTATCCTCGTGAATTACATAAATGTAAGAGGATAATTTGCAAACAAATTATTGTGATATTCACAATGTCTCTACCAATGTTTACATTCTAGAATTAGGTTCATGGAATTGGTATTTCTCATATAAGATTTTTAACGTGACAACATAAATACAAGCGCGGATCTATGTCATATTGGTTTCTGCTTATATTTTCCCACTAGGTTTTAAAGAAGTTTTCAATGACATCTATACCTATACTAATTAGAGACTCCCTAAAAATTCTCATGTTAATTAGAAAATTAGAGCCGTTAATCTGGTGGGTCTGAATTATTACGGTGTAGATTAGTTCATATTTTCCTCCAATCTTTCACGTATCTCTCCCATAATAAAAAAATTGTAACCTGCATGTAGATTTTTTGAGATGTACCTGCACGTAGACTTGACCCAGCTATGAGTTATTTTCTGCGCCTCCTCTCTCTCACAAGATCAGACATCAAGATTAAAAAACAAGATGGGCGTGGTTCTCCATCCGTCAGGCTGCCGCTATGAACGCTTCCTTCCTTCAGCATGTCGATCATACTTGGTCGCCATGGGATGAGGTTCAGGTGTTCCACCAACTAATCCCTCTCTGCCACCATGTGTATTCTTTTTTTATGTTCTACTCCATGTTTCTTAAGTTCATGGTGATTCCATGAATTCCAATAGATATTTCCCTCCTCATGTCTACTCCCCTTGCAGCCCTCCTGAAAGTCCAGATTGATCAACAGCTTAATTTAGGCACTGATGATCTGTCCTAATACTGGCAACCATGAGGCGCATCTCCAAAGTGTTCTTTTTTGTGGGAACGTCACCAAAGTTTGATGTACGCCGCTACAGAGGAGAAACCAACCCGCTTTTCTTCTGCATAGTTGTATGTAAGAGCCGGCCTCTGCCTGCAAATCAAGCTATGATACAGGGACCCTCCATTGGGAGGCCGGGCTAGGGAAAAGCCGATGTAGTCACAACAGTGTACATCTCCTGCAGACTACAATTATTTTCCATCTCAAAATATATCGGCAAGGTCCTAAGTGCTAATTACTTCAGCTGTATGTGGACAACGCTGAAGCAAAATAAGCTTCATATATATATATATGTGTCCTTGATTATTCTTTTAGGAAGCAGGGAGAGAGATGAGAGGTGCAGACTACATCGACCCTCACATGGCCCGTACAAGACACTAAGACAGTTTAGGTGTTATGGTGAACCCTAAAATTTGGCTTACTCTGGAACTGTAGGAAAGTAATTGAGTTATTCCTTCCAGCTCACAATGATGGATATTTGCCTCTGAATTGAGAAGGTACGTGTATGTATCTTATAACCTACTATTATAACTCTCTCCCTTTTGTGTACAAAATCTGATATGATATAACCAAATTGTTTTGACATATTTATTTTCAAATAAAAATTATATTTGGAGAGGTCTCGACAGATTAGTTTGTTATTTTTGTGATGCCTGCTTATTCTACTGGATGGATTATCCGTGACAGACTGCATCCTCCAGAACAGTTCAATCCAGTCACATGATAACTATGGCACACCATAGCATGATGTAACGGAGGTACTTCCATGATCTATGTTAATGCTATCCATATTGCTAATCAACGCAATTTTTTACCTGCTTGATATTCTCGGTCTTTTAATATCACCTTCTGTCATAGTGTTTTAGTTTAATTGCATTTATCCAATGAATAGGGTATGTGTGTACAAAAGTTTAACTTTATCTGGCAGCATTCTGCTCAATATTACAGAAGTTGCACCGTTTGTGACCTCGGTACAGATGATTTCAATAGTTATGCAGTTTGAAGAGTTGCGTTTGATTATTTGTAATGAGTTTTATCTAAATACATACTTTCTTAATGGTAGGAGCTTGGAACTAAAATTTGTCTAGAATGTATATCAAAATACATCCAATTTGCTTATGAGGACATTAGATTGGCATTACAAGTATTGTGCATGGTGATATTTTATGATATACATTCGAACTTGCGCATTGTCCCAAAGCACACTTAAGCACTTCACTATTAATTTTTATATGTACTTGACAAGGTAATTAATTTTATTTTTGTCGTAGAATACATGAGCTTCAAATAATTTGTATGTGGATAAAGATCCATAAAAATCAGGTTCAGATATTCTAACTGTACAAATAACTCACCTGCATAGAATTGTTGTTGAATTCTATTTCCACCATAAAAATATGCTCCCACCGTGTAACATTTTGGCAATTTATTAAACAGAGAAGATGACATGCGGGAAACCAGTCAAACGTGTGCCCATTGTTTTTAAAGAGAGAAGATGGCATGCGGACTACATACCTGAGTTATAAAACATTACAATTTTCTTCCCTATCTTCGTGCGTGGCTTACGAGCTGGCTAGAAGGGGTAAGGTTGAACCTCCATTTGTGTGGACGGACGAACCTTCCTCTTTTATTCATAGTCTAATGATGGATGATGTACCGTTATTTGAGATGAAATAAAGATAGCCATGATGACGTGCCCTTGAAGAAACACATAAACCTTACAACTTTCTTCCCTATCTTCGATGACATAGGCTCTCTGGAGGTTAGGATGTTCTCTTATTTGCAAATTCTTAAGTTATGCCGTTTAATTCAAGTTATTTTGTGTATGGTCAATCATTGGCATTCATTAGCTCACTTGGGTAAGCATTCCCCTTATAATATATAGATCTGATACATCCCCTCATGAATACTATCTTCTATAATATCGATCCTAAGAAAATAACACATAACTAGCCCGTCTGAACGCACGGGTTCATGACTAGTATATTATGATGTTTCTCCTTAATTTTTCTCACAGGGTTTCTTGAGGAGTTTTTAGTTTGCAATATCACTAGTAGAAAACAGGGCATTACTCCCGGTTCCAGAGGGCCTTTAGTCCCGGTTCCGGAACCGGGACAAAACAAACGGGACTAATGCCCAAAATCTTTAGTCCCGGTTGGCTTACGAACCGGGACCAAAGGAGGTCCACGTGGCCGCTGTGGGGTGCCCAGGGAGGAGGACCTTTGATCCCGGTTGGTAACACCAACCGAGACTAAAGGGAAGCCATGCGTCAGTAGCTCGCATGCGCTGGGTTATTTTTTTGAAAGGGGGGCTTATTAGGGGTTTTGGATGGTTTAATTAGGGGTTTCATATTGTATTAGCTATAGCTACTACATATAGAGACAAGTGACCTCTCTTTCTCCGTGCTTGGTCGAGGCTAGCTACTACGTATAGAGAGAACTCAACGCTAGTAAGCAAATGAAGGAACCATTAATTACACAAGATCGAACATATATATACAGAGAGAAGTGACATCTCTCTCTCCGTGCTTGGTCGAACAACAAGTTTTCGTATATCTATCCGACGCTACTACATATATGCAATATAACAGCATCTCTTACGATCCCTGACATCATCTACCGAAAATCAGCTTCAATTCCCACATGGTATTCTCCGTTTTTAGGTATGACGTGGTCAAGAAAGAATCCCGCCAATTCCTCTTGAATTGCTCGTAAGCGATCATGTGGTAGGAGTTCATTCCGCATCTGCCACATCTAATTTAAAGAAGGGGGTCAATACATATATATGAATGAAACTCAACACAATTGATGGTAATAAAATAAAATTGTGAATATTATTTACCTACTTCATATTGTTTGTCAGAGTAGCCCCGCTCAGAGATCGAGCTGCGCATGAATTCACAAACGTAGTATCCACATAAATGATTCCCGCCTTACTGCCAGTAGCACTTTACGAGAATAGAGTTCAATCAAACTGATAATCAAGTATGATAAATGGTATTGATGAAACTAGAATCAATGAGAGATGCGCGGAACTAGCTAGTACTACTTACTTTGGGGTGTGTAAATCGCAGCTCCTTCGATAGACCCGGAACCATTCCGGTGAACTTTTTCTAAACCCTGCCAGGCAAAGAAAATGATTACTTGATATCAGGAAATGAACGAAAGTTGCCGATATGGTGCGATAATGATTGAACTTACTTCTGGAGCATTGCAGTCATGTCCGCATAATCCTGGGGATCTTTCCATCTCGAGTCTAAGACAGTTACTACTCCCCCGTCAAGCTTAATGGATAGCAGAATAAAGTGGAAGCTGCGCACATATAACTCATCAAGTACATTACTTAACCTCGAGTAAGCGAAACTGAATATGCACAAGACAGTAAGACTCAATTGAAGTTGTAAGGAAAGAGTATTTTCCCTTTGTTTTGATGTCAAAGGAACGATTGTAGCAAGTTGTCCTCAGTATCTTTGACTCTCTCTTTTACCGACCATTCATTTACGGTATTTGGGCTAATGAACCCAATGTCATAGATTTGTCTTTCCTTGCATTCGACGATCTTCAATCTGTATAATATAGTGAGGATAATTATATATACATGCAATGAACGAGCTGAGCTAGAGACTTAATTACAGAAGTAATACTTACAGACAGTAGCAAGTGATGAGTTGTTTGTCGAGGGCCTCTTGATTGAATAACTGAAATAACTCCACAAATTCAACAAGCATCACCTCAACTCCAATGAGGTCGTGCTCCTCTTTAATTCTCAGCAACATACTGTCGGCCCCACTCTTCCTGCAGGTATCCATGTACCATTCATGCAATCTTCACATCATCGTTGTTAGAGGAGGATGATCAGGTTTGACGAGAGGCTTCCCATGCTCGTATCTGAAGATCTCTATTGTCTCTAACGTTTCAAACTATACATCATCGCCCAGGTAATCACCAAGATTTGTACCGGGCAGTAGCCCCGGATGATTAGCGACGATATCGCTAGACACCTTGAGCGGGGGGCACGATTGCTTCGCCTGTTCGCCGAGCTGGGCAATTGTTTTCCCAGTTCTTCGTTTTGCATCTCTTGCAACACTGCAAGTACTTCCTGACCGCTGCACTTCCTTATATGTCCTTTCAATAATGCGCTCATAGTTGGATTGCGGCGGAGACGGTGGTGGTCGCTTAAGGGCACGCAGAGTGCGCTTCACTTTCACCTGATCTATTATTTCCTTCGGAGGTGGAGGTTTCCGTGCAAAATGGGCCTCCACTTCGGCAGCACTGATTTCCGCGTTTTCCTCGTCGGTCCTCTCATATGGTAACTTTTCCAGAGGCTTGAGGCTTGGACCGTATTTGAATTTCTTCCCGCCTCTTGTACTGCTAGCCGCCGGAGTGGCGCCATTTCTCTTCCACCGTTGCGGAGTGCCCTGACGCGCCGGAGGAGGCGGAGAAGGAGGCGGAGTGCCCTGACGCGCCGGAGGAGGCGGAGTGCCCTGACGCGCCGGAGGAGGCAGAGTGCCCTCACGCGCTGGAGGAGGAGGAGGAGGCGTCCAGTTTGGTAGCTTGATGTACTCCTTTCTCCATAGACAGGTACACTCCTTAAAGCATTTTCCAGATGAATCTCCCCTTCACCTGTAGGGTAGTCAAGCTCCAGCTCCTCGAATCCCTCCATTATTTCATCCACCCTCACAATAGCATAGCCATGTGGATTCGGACGGCAATGAAAAGTTCCCTCAGCTTGAGGAGGTGCAATAGAGCCGATCGCCGCCTTCAAGGTCAGGTTCTGGCATTTCATCATTAGCTAGCAATGTTCAGCCTCCGTGATACTATCCACGGGGTAGCGAGGAGCCGTGAAATCAGGCTGAACGAGCTCCGTGGAAGCCACGCTACTTCTCCGCTGAGATGGTGGGGTAGCTTCTGGGGCAGCGTCGAAGCAACGATCTTTGTGCCGCTGAGATGGTTGGCCGGTAGCTCGCTGGCTCTCAAGTTCCTCTAGCTTTGCTAATCTTACACTGAGCCTCTGCATTTTGGTTGCTTCCTCTTTCCTCTTTCTCTCTCGGCTTCTATAACCACCGCTGTCGGGAAACCCATACAGCCACGGAACAGAGCCTGATGTGCCTCGTGTTCGTCCAGGGTGTTCAGGATTCCCGAGGGCCTCTGTCAGCTCGTCCTTCTCTCTGTCGGGAATGAACGTCCCTTCTGCGCTGCCTTGATTGCTTTCTGAAGCTTCTGGATGGGTATTGCAAGTTGCTTGTCCGTCCAAACACCCCCCCTGTTTCTGGGTCCAAAGTTCCCCCAACCCCAAAGAACCAAGTCCTTGAACGATCTGGCCAGTGCAATGTCGCTGGTTGGACCCCTTTAGCAAGCAGGTCTTGCTCAGCTTTGTCCCACAATGGCCGGGCTTTGTAGTAGCCACCTGACCCCGTGTGATGGTGATACAGCTTCTTTGCAGCATTTTGCTTGTTTATCAGTGACCTTTTCTTACCCTTCTCCGATTTCTTGTAGGCCACAAATGCGGGCCAGTGATCTCTTATCTTCTCATATCGACCGATGAATTTTGGAGTCTTCTCTTTGTCAACAAACTTTGTGTTCAACTCTTTCTTCCAGTTCCTGAATAGTTCGTCCATCTTTTTAAGAGCAAACGCCTTGACCTTTCGCTCTATAACTGGGTTATTCGGATCCTCCTCTGGCGGTAGGCTGAAATTTGTCATCAGCGAGGTCCAAAGATCATCTTTCAGTCTATCCTGGACATAAGAAACTTCAGGGTCGTCCTTATTCTTATTCCATTGCATGATGCTGATCGGGACGCTGTCCCTAACAACAACTCCACACTGATGTACAAATACGTCCTTGGTCTGCTTGGGAGCAATCGGTTGGCCTTCTTTCACCACTTCTGTGATCATGAACCTTTTATCCTGGCGCAACCTTTTCTTTGGGCCTCGTCTCCTTACGGAAGTTTGGATCGATCCGAAGGGCTAAAAGAAGAAAGAAGCGTTAATATATATATGTACATACCAAAACAATTAATGCATCAAGTCAGCATAGGCTTAATTAATATATATATATATATATATACCTCGCCAGACTTTGCAACAGCTCCCTCCTACGTTCGGTCACCAGAGCCATCATCATGATCTCCTTCCTCCGCCATTCGGTCACCGGAGCCGTCATGATCTCCTTCCTCCTCCATTGTTGGATTACTGGAGCCGTCATCTTCTCCTTCCTGACCATCGGTGTCGTTGAGAAACGACAAGGGATCACCTCCTGCGAGGATTATATCCCCCAACAACTGTTCTTGTTCTAAGTCTCTTTCCCTAGTTTCTGCAAATATAACAACATGGCAATATACAAACATGAGAGATGGATATATTAGTGGCAAACATAGACCTAGCTAATCACAACATGGAATCATATGCATATATGAGCAATGGATTAGTTGCGGACCGCCTCTCTCATGCATGTCTGACGTCCCCCCTCATGTCGAAGTTATCGGGGTTATACTTTCAGGAGAGGACACTTTGCAAAAAATAATCGCTATGCGAGGAGGGGGTAGATCGACAACGCTCTTTCTTCTAGGGTTTGGGTGGCCTCGAGAGTTGGTCGGGCGAGTAGACCGGGAGTAAATTAGTAACTTTTTACTTGGTAAATTTGGGTGGCCTCGACAACGCTCATTTAACTCATTTAACTTGGTAAATTTGGGTGGCCTCGACAACGCTTCTAGGGTTTGGGGTGGCCTTGACAACGCTCTTTTAACTTGGTAAATTTGGGTGGCCTCGACAACGCTTCTAGGGATTGGGGTGGCTTCTACAACGCTCTTTTAACTTGGTAAATTTGGGTGGCCTCGACAACTCATCTAGGGTTTGGGGTGGCCTTGAGAACGCTCTTTTAACTCATTTAACTTAGTAAATTTGGGTGGCCTCGACAACCCTTCTAGGGTTTGGGGTGGCCTCGACAACGCTCTTTCACTCCCGGTTTGGGTGGACTCGAGAGTTGGTCGGGCGAGAGGGGGTTGATCGACGTCCCCCCACATATCACCATAATGAAAATCCTCTATATATCATCATCATCATATCATCAATCCATCCATCCATTCATATATACATACATCAAACCATCAATCTATATATATGAAAAAAAATTAAGAAAAAAACTTCTATGAACATAAAAAAAATCTATACACATCAATCCATCCATCCATCCATATATATACATACATCAATCCATCCATCTATATATATATGAAAAAATTAAAGAAAAAAAATTCTATGAACCTAAAAATTTCTATGAACATAAAAAAAATTCAGACTTCATTTGGTATTTTTCATGCATTTACTGATTTTAACTCCAGACTTTTTGTGTGTTCAAAATGCACCATTCAAAGCCATATCATCAATTTTGAACCCTTTCTGACTTCATTTGGTATTTTTCATGCATTTACTGATTTTTTGAGCTAAATAACCCTGAAATTGAAAAGCACTACAAATGAACTCTGAAAAGGTTAAAAGTTGGCATGGTATCATCATTTCACCCACATAGCATGTGCTAGAAAGTTGAGAGGGTTACGGCAAAAACTGGATGCACTTCGTGTACAAACTGGACAATCTCTTTCGAAGTATCAGGGTTTCGGACGAAAACTCATGTGCTACGAAGGCATTTCATATTTTTTAAACTTATTTGAACTCTAGAGTTTTTGTGCATTCAATATACACCATTCAAAGCCACATCATCAATTTTCAACCCTTTATGACTTCATTTGCTATTTTTCATGCATTTAATCTTTTCTTTGAGCTAAATGAACCTGAAATCGAAAACCAGTACAAATGAACTCTGAAAAGGTTGAATGTTGGCATGGTATCATCATTTCACCCACATAGCATGTGCTAAAAAGTTAAGAGGGTTACGGCAAAAACTGGTTGCACTTCGTGTACAAAATGGACAATCTCTTTCGAAGTATCAGGGTTTCGGACGAAAACTAATCTGTTACAAAAGGCATTTCATTTCTTGACATTTAACTGCAGTGATATTCTAGATCAAAGGCATCATTAGAATAGTTGTGGAGAGAAAGTCTTCACTTTTTCTTCACGTGTGTCCCTTGCTTATTGCGCCATAACCATGGATAATCTTCATCGTTTAACAGGGTGCTTGGGTCAGCCTTGACTTTGAAGGGAGGAATTTCATGAAACTTTTCATAATCTTCAGACATGTCTACCTTGCCCTCCACTCCCATGATGTCTCTTTTCCCTGAAAGAACTATGTGGCGCTTTGGCTCATCGTATGATGTATTCGCTTCCTTATCTTTTCTTTTTCTCGGTTTGGTAGACATGTCCTTCACATAGAAAACCTGCCCCACATCATTGGCTAGGACGAATGGTTCGTCTGTGTACCCAAGATTGTTGAGATCCACTATTGTCATTCTGTATAGCGGGTCTACCTGTACCCCGCCTCCGGACAGATTGACCCATTTGCACCGAAACAAAGGGACCTTAAAATCATGTCCATAGTCAAGTTCCCATATGTCCACCATGTAACCATAATATGTGTCCTTTCCCCTGTTGGTTGCTGCATCAAAGTGGACACCACTGCTTTGCTTGGTTCTCTTTTGATCTTGGGCGATCGTGTAACATGTATTCCCATTTATCTCGTACCCTTTGTAATTCAATACAGTCGAAGATGGTCCCCTGGCCAATGAGTACAGCTCATCTACAACAGTGTTGTCACCCATGATATGTGTTTGCAACCAACTGCCGAAAGTCCTGATGTGTTCACATGTAATCCAGTCGTAACACTGCTCCGGGTGTTTGGAGCGCAGAATATTCTTGTGTTCATTGACATACGGAGTCACCAAGGTAGAATTCTGTAGAACTGTGTAGTGTGCTTGAGACCAAGAATGCCCGTCCCTACATATTATTGAGTCCGCTCCTAGCGTGCCTTTTCCAGTCAGTCTTCCCTCATACCGCGATTGAGGCAGGCCAATCTTCTTAAGGTCAGGAATGAAGTCAACACAAAACCCAATGACCTCCTCTGTTTGATGGCCCGTGGAGATGCTTCCTTCTGGCCTAGCACGGTTACGAACATATTTCTTTAAGACTCCCATGAACCTCTCAAAGGGGAACATATTGTGTAGAAATACAAGGCGCAGAATGACAATCTCGTCGACTAGATGAACTAGGACGTGCATCATGATATTGAAGAAGGATGGTGGGAACACCTGCTCGAAACTGACAAGACATTGCACCAAATCACTCCTTAACCTTGGTAGGATTTCTGGATCGATTACCTTCTGAGAGATTGCATTGAGGAATGCACATAGCTTCACAATGGCTAATCGAACGTTTTCCGGTAGAAGCTCCCTCAATGCAACCGGAAGCAGTTGCGTCATAATCACGTGGCAGTCATGAGACTTTAGGTTCTGGAACTTTTTCTCTGCCATATTTATTATTCCCTTTATATTCGAAGAGAAGCCAGACGGGACCTTCATAATGAGCAGGCATTCAAAGAAGATTTCCTTCTCTTCTTTGATAAGTGCATAGCTGGCAGGACCTTCATATTACTTTGGATGCATGCCGTCTTTTTCGTGCACACGCTGCTGGTCCTCCCGTGCCTCCGATGTTTCTTTTGTCTTCCCATACACGCCCAAGAAGCCTAGCAGGTTCACGCAAAGATTCTTCGTCACGTGCATCACGTCGATTGCAGAGCGGACCTCTAGGTCTTTCCAATAGGGTAGGTCCCAAAATATAGATTTCTTCTTCCACATGGGTGCGCGTCCCTCAGCGTCATTCGGAACAGATAGTCCGCCGGGACCCTTTCCAAAGATTACTTGAAAATCATTGACCATATCAAGTATGTGATCACCAGTACGGACGGTGGGCTTCTTCCGGTGATCTGCCTCACCTTTGAAATGCTTGCCTTTCTTTCGACATTGATGGTTGGTCGGAAGAAATCAACGATGCCCCAGGTACACATTCTTCCTGCATTTGTCCAAATATATACTTTCGGTGTCATCTAAACAGTGCGTGCATGCGTGGTATCCCTTATTTGTCTGTCCTGAAAGGTTACTGAGAGCAGGCCAATCATTGATGGTTACAAACAACAATGCATGTAGGTTAAATTCCTGCTGTTTGTACTCAACTCACACATGTACACCTTTTCCATTTCACAGCTGTAAAAGTTCTTCAACTAATGGCCTTAGGTACACATCAATGTCGTTGCCGGGTTGCTTAGGGCCTTGGATAAGCACTGGCATCATAATGAACTTCTGCTTCATGCACAACCAAGGAGGAAGGTTATAGATAGATAGAGTTACGGGCTAGGTGCTATGATTGCTGCTCTGCTCCCCAAAAGGATTAATGCCATCCGCGCTTAAGCCAAACCATGCATTCCTTGCGTCACCTGCAAAGTCCCCCCACCTTCTCTCCATTTTTCACCACTGCGACCCGTCAGTGGGTGCTCTCAACTTCCCGTCTTTCCTACGGACTTCTTTGTGCCATCGCATCAACTTGGCATGCTCTTTGTTCATGAACAGACGTTTCAACCGTGGTATTATAGGAGCATACCACATCACCTTGCAAGGAACCCTCTTCCTGGGGCGCTCGCCCTCAACATCACTAGGGTCATCTCGTCTGATCTTATACCGCAATGCACCACATACCGCGCATACGTTCAATTCCTCGTACTCACCGCGGTAGAGGATGCAGTCATTAGGGCATGTATGTATCTTCTGCACCTCTAATCCTAGAGGGCAGACAACCTTCTTTGCTTCGTACGTACTGTTGGGCAATTCGTTATCCTTTGGAAGCTTCTTCTTAAATATTTTCAGTAGTTTCCCAAATCCCTTGTCAGTTACACCATTCTCTGCCTTCCATTGCAGCAATTCCAGTACGGTACCGAGCTTTGTGTTGCCATCTTCGCAATTTGGGTACAACCCTTTTTTGTGATCCTCTAAGATGCGATCGAACTTCAACTTCTCCTTTTCACTTTCGCATTCTCTCTGTGCATCAACAATGACCCGGCGAAGATCATCATCGGGCACATCGTCTGGTTCCTCTTGATCTTCAGCTTCCCCCATTGCAGGATCACCATATTCAGGGGGCGGATAGTTGTCATCATCCTCTTCTTCTTTGTTGTCTTCCATCATAACCCCTCTTTCTCCGTGCTTGGTTCAAATATTATAGTGTGGCATGAAACCCTTCTCAAGCAGGTGGATGTGAAGGGTTTTCGAGTCAGAGTAAGCAATCGTATTTCCCCAGATAGGGCATGGACAAGACATAAAACCATTCTGCTTGTTTGCCTCAGCCACTTCGAGAAAATTATGCAGGCCCTTAATGTACTCGGAGGTGCGTCTGTCACCGTACATCCATTGCCGGTTCATCTGCGTGCATTATATATAATTAAGTGTATCAAAAACCATTACAGAACATCATGAATAGAGAAGTGACCAAATTAATAGAAGTTCATCATCCCATTAAAACCAAAGTACAGTAGTGATCAAATGTTATTACTGAAAAAATAAATACATAAAGTTCATACATAGTTCTCATTGAACAACATATAGCTCTCTAGAGCATCTAATTAAAACATACATTGAAACTATGTAAACCATTTCAATGCAACAACAAATGCGATCATAATCGCAACTAAGATAACAATTGATCCAACGGCATAATGATACCAAGCCTCAGTATGAATGGCATATTTTCTAATCTTTCTAATCTTCAAGCGCATTTTATCCATCTTGATCTTGTGATCATCGACGACATCCGCAACATGCAACTCCAATTCCATCTTCTCCTCCTCAATTCTTTTCAATCCTCAGTATGAATGGAATTTTCGGTTCACATACCTCCTAGATAAAAACATCTATGTCACGTCGGTCGGCATAATTGTCATAAACACTAAATGAAACAAATAGTTGTAAAAGATAATATACCACATCCGAATCATAGACAGGACGAGGGCCGACGGGGGCGGATACCAAAACCATCGCACTATATAATAAAAAACAATAATAAAATTAAGAAAATTATACAAGTATCTATCTAAACCATACAAGTAAGATTTTTTTTAGAAAGAAGATAAGAAGAAGAGGCTCACCACGGTGCTGCCGGCGACGACATCGGAGCCGGCGATCGACGGCGGTGAGGACGGGGACGGGACAGGACGGACCAGCAAACCTAGACAAATCTTGATGAAAATGGAGCTTGAACAAGGAGCTTCGAGAGGAGAAAGCTTAAGTGTGGCTCGGGCATTTCATCGAACACTCATGTGCATAGGAGGTGAGCTAGAGCAACACACCTCTGCCACGGCCGGCCAAAAAAACAGAGCAGTGAGCGGGCGGGGGTAGGCTTCTCTTTAGTCCCGGTTGGTGGCTAGAACCGGGACAGAAGACTGACCTGGCCCAGCACCTTTAGTCCCAATTGGTGGCTGGAACCGAGACCAAAAGTGTCAGACGAACCGGGACCAATGGCCCCCGAGGACCGGCCGGCGCCCTGGCCTCACGAACCGGGACAGATGCACCCTTTGGTTCCGGTTCGTGAGTGAACCGGGATTAATGCCCTTATCCTGGCCTCAACCAAAGACCTGTTTTCTACTAGTGTATACACATGATGAATTGATCATGAGGGAGTGTTGAAAAATAAAACATGTGATCAGTTGTATGGGAGGAATGCCTCCCAGAAGGTGTCAGTCATCCACATTGCAACAAAATTAGTGAATTATTTGGACACTTTATTTGTCCTTGCTTGCGTTCTACAGCAGAAGGAACGCTACCGTTTGTGCGTCAAACAATACATGCATAAGCCGCTGCCCTCCGAAGCATTCTACAATGTGAATCGTACTACGACCTGCCGGATCGAAGCAGCCGCCACCCCAGCGTGAACACACTGTGTATAATTGGGTAGGTACTGACATTAGGCACAAGGATGCGACCGGGAAAGAGTATTATTGTTATATTGGAGCGGCAAGACTACAAATATCAGTTTTTGTGGTTTTCTTCCCAACTAAAGTACAGGTAGGGAAAGAGAAAGCAAGACTACAGGGAGATCACAGGCAATATGTACGTACGTACTGCAATATTGCGTATGTCTACTGCAGCGTAGCAGGCCGAAAACAGGTAATATATACGTACTACAATACATTTCGACGCGTGAGACGGAGGACAGGAGAGGCCAGCTCATGAGTTTTAATGTCGTAATACACAGATCTATTTTTTATTGTACTAAATCATGATTCTCAATGCAGTACCCAGCTCAGCCAAGCAATTTCCTCTCCGGCCGCTGCTATATAAACCTCGGCGACCCTGAGAGATCTTCGTCCACCTCCTCTTGCCTCTTCCTTCATCGCAGACCCTGAGCGACCAAGCAATGGCGGCCAGGATGAAGGATGGCAATGGCTGGAAGAAGACCGTCCTCCACTCGATCCTTGAGAAGGACGCCCGGCATGTGTGCTTTTCCAAGCACAAGCGTTGGCTGTTCAGCAAGGCCAGCACGAGCACGCTCACCATGCTTTCCGGTGCCCAAGTGGGCGCCGTGCTGCAAGGCCTTCTCCTTCGGTCATTCATCCTTCGACGCCGTCGTCAACCGCGTCATGGCGCGGGATGGCATAGAGCATCAGGGCTCCGCCGCCGACAACGTGTTGCAGACGCTGCACCGGCAGCATGGCGAGATGTGCACAGAGCTGGCGGAGAGGAAGAAGCGGAAGAAGAGCGCGGACGAGGCCCTGCCTCAGAAGCACGCCGTGGGGACCAGATTGCGGCGTGGGTGGACCTCGATGTGAGCAACAAGGGGTATGAGAACATGGCGGCGTTCGCCACCGTGCTCATGCGGGAGCAGGCCGCCGGACGCACCAAGCAGGTTCTCATGGAGGCCTTTCACATAGACATCAGCCGTAACCTCCAGGTGCCCCCGCCGCTGCCGCCAGCCGGCTCTTTGGTACCCCGGCTTATCAACCAGGTTCGTCGAAAACATGTTTTCGAGCATATGCACCCGGGCCCTTCATATCTAGCAACTCATTTTCTGCATCGCGATTCGTGCAAGTATTTTTCTCTTTTTGTTTCTCATATAGAACATGTTTTGAACTTCAAACTTTGCAGCACAACAAAGTTTTGTAACTAGTATGTGGGACAAAACTTTCATAATTTTTCTTCCAACAGAACTAGGAAAATGTGATTTGTTTGATTCAAAAATCTCTTTTTTTTTAGTATTTATGTTGGAGCTAAAAATCTGAAAGTTTCATCCCACATTCTTGGTAGAAAGACTTGTTGTGCTGCAAAGTTTGAAGTATAATAAATGTTTTATATGATAGAAACAAAAAAGAGAAATTTTCATGTACTTAGTTAGTTGTGTAGCACAGATCTCAAAGCAACATTGGAGCAGCCAGGATAACAACGGCCGGGTGCATATGCTAAAAAAATCTATATCCTTGAGTTCGGTAGCAGCAGCTCATGCAAGCATGCAGCACATGCAGATGGAGATGCATCCACCGCAGGTGTTCGCTGCCGGCACGGAGATGCAGATGGTAATGCTGCCGCCGCCGGGATGCACATGGTGATTCCTCAGCAGCCAGGATTCCACGGGGGATGAGGACATGGCGGCCCTGGTTCTCCGCCGGGACGGTGATAGAGCTGATGCAGATGGCCATGCTGCCGACGGTGCCGGAGTTCCCTGCCGGGATGGACATGTCGCAGCAGTGGCTCGGGCCGAATCACGGCTTCCCCTACTGAGGAGAAGAAGACATGGACGTGGATCAATCGTTTAGTTCGTTGTCATAGTTATATCTAAAAAAATCGTGCAAGTTCCATGGAAGATCTATGCATTAGTTGGTTCAATTATCATAGTAGTACTGTATTAGTTTTCAATTTTTTTTCATGCTCAAGTACATGCCTTCTCGTAGTTCACATCTCGCAATTTTTTCATGCTTAAGTTCGTGCCTTTTTAGTCGTTCAGATGCATGTTTGTCATGCACAAGTTCATGATTTTTAGCTATTTGGGTCTTGCTTTTTTTCATGCTCAGGTTCATGATTTTTAGTTGTTCATATCTTGCAATTTTTTTAGGCTTAAGTTTATGATTTTTAGTTGTTCAAATCTAGCAATTTTTAGTTGGTGCATGTAGTTATCCTTTGACGCGTGAGTTTTAGTGTACACAGCTCAGCGAGTACCGAATTGAATCTCATGGCCTTTCACGACTTTTAATGTACGTTGCTCAGTGAAGCGATTCCTCACTGGCCGCTTGCTATATAAACCCCCCGACCCTGAGACGTAGCCACACACACTCCTCTTCCTCCATTTCTCTGAGCAAGGGAGGAAGAAGACCGTCATCCACCGGATCGAGAAGGAGGATGCCCGTCACATCTGCTTCTGCAAGAGCTGCCTAGGGTTCTTTATTTTTAGAAGTGCCGTAAAATCGGGCCAGCAAGGAAGATCCCGTGAGCCAGATTGCATGCGTGCCGCGAACAACCTACAACAGCACTTAGTCTAGAGAGGTTTATAGTAGAAATGTTCACAACATATAAATGTTTTTCCACACAATTTTATAAAAAATTATGTAACATATGAAGAAAATCTTTGAGTAATTTTAATTAATTTCATAACTCTTAAAAATGCTCCTACATTTTTTAAAATTGTTCAAGGCATTTAAAAAAAAATCAACAACATTATGAGTTTTGTTCACCTTGTACTTACGGAATGTTCACCATGACTCGGACTAGGTCTGGATCTTATCTTCTTCTCAATACAGGAAGCCGGCGTTCGGCTCAAGCGACTGCTACACCATCTCCATCCCGGCGGAGCGGTAGAGACATAAGCAAGTGCGTATCTCCTTCTCCGTCCCAGTGTTGAACCCAGGCGGCTGAGGAATGTCCAGCTGCACCATATCCATCGCGGCGGCCAACCCCGCTGGCGGAGGCATCTTCTTCATATGAACTAAATTCCAAGTATTAGACGCCATTGATTAATTATTAATATGATAAGGAGACAACCTAATGATTGAGGAAAGATTTCATCCAGATCTAGGTAGATGCATTGTAATATATAACAAAAGATTGACGCGACGACTTAGAAGCTGCATATGTAACTGATTGACAAGAAATTCACGAAATTAGTGACCATGCATGCGCTGGATGGTTTTTTGTTTGAAAGCGGAACATGCATCAAGAGTTCATTAAGAGTTATCTCTCTGGGCCCTAGCTTTTTTAATTAGAACACTCTGGGCCCATCACACAGTTAATTCTTACGACCCTCGAAATAATAGCTCATGAAACTTCATGGCCAAGTGTTAATTACATTTATTCTAAAAAGTGTTTACTACATTTTTCTAAAAATGTGTTAGTGACATTTGCACCAATGATAATCCTCTTTAACTTGCTCTGAGCTAGCTTGAGGTAAGTGAACCCTGGACCTAGCTATGAAACTACCTATGATACTAATATATGATACTATGCATTATGGATGTAGTATCATACACTAGTAATATGATACTCCCCACTGCGACCAGCCTAAGCATCGTTACAATCCATGGCAGCAAGTTATTTACGTGTTAATATGGTATCCCTCTTATTCGCATGCATCACTGAGTAGCTAATTCAAACCACACTTCATGCATGAGGTGTCATCCAACATTGTTACATGATATCCAACATTGCTACTTCATATGTATGTATCCTGTTTTTCATTTTAAAATAAGTACGTATGATGCTCCGAATGAAATGGCAGGCAATGAAGAATCCAGTAATTCACATCCCAATGTGGACTATTATTAGCTAGCTAGCAGCAAGTTACTCTCCCCTCAACTCACTGCCATTTACAAATGGCTATTGCAAACATGTTCACAAACACGCGGTCTCACACACCGCATATTTGGTCTAAATGTGATCAAATGCATATAATACTGCGTCCCCTTGTAGTTTGTACGTGGAAAACCATGAAGTATTTCCCATCCGCGGTAATTCGGTTGAATACCTATATCACCACCCCATCGTTCATCAAGGGCCTTCACATATATTTGGGATCTATGTGAGGAATAAATGTGATATGATTGTTAATCTGTCAAATACCTTAACCCTAGTGATGAAGTTACTTGCATCCTGTGCACCGATTGCTTTTGCAATAAGGACATTTTGTGGCTTTAGGGGGAGATGAGAAATGTACCACATAGAATTCCAGGAAATGCATAAGAAATGTCGTAGACATTTTGTCTACGTACTTAAGAAACTGAACTAGAGGTTTAGGTTATGAGAAATTTGCAACATATTGCAAATCATCTGCCATATACATTTACTGATGACAAAGGTGTCGCTGAAGTATAGTACCAGAACGAGAGGAGGTACCTAATAACCACTATTATCCCTAGATGAGAGAAAGAGGGGATACTTTTGGTCACATGAGATTAAGTTCTGGTTTGTTTCCGTGGAAATAGAGGATATGGACTCCTCAATGATTAAATGTGATTCAACTTCAGGTTTAATGACAACTGACGGATGCACGTCATCCAGAGGCCAGCACATATGTGCACACATTTTTATGGTGCTGGGTCATCGAAACACCTAGACTCTGTTCTTATGGGAAATCAAGGGGAGTTAAGAGGCATAACAAGAATTCCAAAAATGATATCTATTCATGAGAATCGTATGTGAAAAGTCTACATTTGTCGACATTAATTGTTTCTTGACAATTCTAGAAATCCTTTTGGGCCCTGAACCGAAATCCATGGAGAGTGTTGTTTGCACTTATATTGGTTCAAATGAAAGGAAGCAATTTAGTAAGAGTTGCACTCGCTCATCAAAAGAGAGGTGTTCACCATAGGTAAACCTGCTCCTCATATGTATCTTCTATAGAGAAGAGAAGTGATTTTTTGTTCGGAAACTAAAATAGATGATTTGATGAGAAAGCGAGGCTTGTAGCGCATGGGTTTCCATAGAGACCCGGCATCGTTTACGATGTAGTATACCTTCTCGGTATGAGTGTAATTATGTTTCGATACTGAATTGGCAGTACATATCCATGCGGTTGATGTATGTAGTGGCTACATACTCACATGGATTACTCAGTTCGGATATATATACTGAAGTCATCGAAAGGGCTTAGTATTCTGAATCCAATGACAAATCACAACATGTTTGTATGATGCTTTAGAAGTCATTCTATGACTCTGAAGAGGTTGGAGAGTTGTGTGGTACAACCGACTAAGTGAGTTACTCCTTAATAAGGATTACCCTAATACGAATAATTGTTGATGTGTGTTCATGAAGATATCCTGAATTGGATTTACATCATCTTTGTGATGTGGATGATCTTATCATCAATGTCTATACAAGACATATGAGATAGACACAATCATTTTAAGATGAATATTTGGGTCAAACCAAATGATGCTAAGTATATAGCTTGAGCATATTCCCATGGTAAAAAATGTATATCAGTCTTTATATATCTAGAAATATTGGAAAAGTTCTATAAGGATATATCAAAGACACGTATGGTCATATTATACCTGACATGGGATACAAACCCATTTGGGAGATAGTGAAGGGATAGTGGACCTGAAGTTCCATATTTAAATACCATCGGAGCACTCATATATCCTGCAAAATAGGTCAGGCCTGACATTATATTTGTTGGCAATTTATTGAGAGTAGATTCCCAACAAAAGGTATAATGGTTGATGTAAGGAATATCCTCAGATATATCCAAGACATAACAGGACTTGATTAATTCTATCGGGAATATTAAGATGGGACTATGGTGTTATATCCAGATACTGGCTAATACTTTGATCCCAACAATTTGCCATAGCAAAGACTGGATTTACTGGAAGAGTATTCCACTTCAGAATAGACTCTAAATGGGTCCTTCCAGTGATTATTTTGTTGTCATTATATTATTTGAAGCCTCACAAGATGTGTATGGCTTTGCTTAATGACTGGCCAGATGTGAGATTATATGGAGATTCATTTGAGTCAGCTATCATTACAAACCAAGATAATGGCACTTGTAATGCTTATGGGTTATATTTATCCTCGTGAATTACATAAATGTAAGAGGATAATATGCAAACAAATTATTGTGATATTCACAATGTCTCTACCAATGTTTACATTCTAGAATTAGGTTCATGGAATTGGTATTTCTCATATAAGGTTTTTAACGAGACAATATAAATACAAGTGCGGATCTATGTCATATTGGTTTCTCCTTATATTTTTCCCACTAGGTTTTAAAGAAGTTTTCAATGGCATATATTATAATGTTTCTCCTTAATTTTCCCCACAGGTTTCTGGAGGAGTTTTCAGTTTGCAATATACACATGACGAATTGATTAAGGAAGAGTGTTGAAAAATAAAACATGTGATCAGTTGTATGGGAGGGATGCCTCCCAGGAGATGTCAGTCATCCACATTGCAACAAAATTAGTGAATTATTTGGAACTTTATTTGTCCTTGCTTGCGTTCTAAAACAGATGAACGCTACCGTTTGTGCGTCAAACAATACATGCATGAGCCGCTGCCCTCCGAAGCATACTACAATGTGAATCGTACTAGGACACGCCGGATCGATGCAGCCGCCACCCCAGCATGAACGCACTGTGTGTACATGGGTAGGTAGTGACATTTGGCTCTAGGACGCCACCGGGAAAGAGTATAATTGTTATATAGGGTCGGTACGTGCATATTTCTTCTATAAGGAAATATGTACGCCCGCACTGCAATATTGTGTATGTGTACTCTGCCTGATCCCGAGCGAGCCAGCAAGGGAGCGAGCAATGGCGGCCAAGCGGAAGGGTGGCAACTGCCGGAAGAAGATCGTCCTCCGCCGGATCGTGAAGAAGGACGCCCGGCATGTGTGCTATTCCAAGCCCTAGCGGGGGCTGTTCAGCAAGGCCAGCACGCTCACCACATGCTCTCCGGCGCCCAGGAAGAAGCAGAAGAAGCGCGCGGAGGAGGCCCTGGCCAAGGAGCACGCCGTGGGGGACCAGATTGCCGAACTCATGGGGTATGAGGACATGGCGTGGCGGCCTTGGTCGCCGCACTCATGCAGGTGCAGGCCGCCGTGTCCGTATGTGCCAACCAGGTTCTTGTGGAGGCACATCGATATCTGCCGCAAGCTCCACCACCGCTGCTCCAGCTCTTCGGTGACACCACCTTTGACTTTTCAAAAACTATTCACATTGTCCTAAAAAAACTATTCACCTCGTTCTACAATTTATTCACTGATTTTTTTTAAGAGAACTGCTTACTCTGTCACTCAAGTGCTTGTTACCATGGTAAGTCATCCCTAGTATTAAACGTGTGTCTCCATTGAGAAAAGAAGTCGACCGTAGTACGTTGCTGACTCAAAATCCTGTAGCCAGCGAACGTGTGTAGTACATTTGAGAAGATGTCTGTATTTCATTAAATGCCAGCAGCCAGCGACAGGACAATACAGATTTAGCCATTAATTATTGATAATAAAGAAACGACATAAAATTTCACGAAAGATTTCATCCAGATGTAACTAGATGACAACAGATTGGCGAACTATCGTCCATTGTTGAATGCTTTCACTTGAACGGATGGACACGGGTTTGGAGCTCATCTTCTCAGTACGGGACGGGAAGCCGGCGTTCGTCTCCAGCCCAGCAGGGATCTCCGGTGACGGAGGCATCCCCACATATGGAGGAGATGAATATGGAGGAGATGCAGATGGTGATTCCGCAGATCGCTGGCCTTGCTGAAGAAACCCACGCGGCCCTTGGGGAAGCAGACGTGTGGGGCATCGTCCTGCTTGATCCGGCGGATGACGGTCTTCTTCCGGCCGCTGCCACCCCTCCGATTGGGCGCTGCCACTATTCGCTCGCTCAGTGGCTAAGCTCAAAGAAACGGAAGGAGAGGAGTGTGTGTGGCTGCGTCTGGGGTCGGGGGGCTTTATATAGCAATCATGACTGAGCTACGTGCATTAAATGTGGTGATAGGCCATGAGATTCGATTCGGTATTCGCTAAGCTGTATGTCAGAGGATAACTACGTACTCCGTATTATTTACTCCTGTTGCCGAAACAAACTTCTTTCGCTACTCTATCGCGCAGCAACGACGTGATTCCGTACTTGGAGAAACTGTTGCTCGGGCGCATCCCGGATTTTTGTTGAAAACAGAGAAGGGCAGCAGACCGGGGCAGCAGCCTGGGCCAGATCTAGACGGTGGGTGGGGTTCGAGGAGTTTGGTCCGGCACTGAGCATGCAACCACCAGAGCGGAAGCTGCTCGTCCCTCGGAGACCAATGCCCAATATTGAGAAGGCAGCGCCATTGAAGCTCCAGGGCTTGGAGAGCCGGAAGTCCGCGGGTGGACTTCCGTCGTGGGGAGGGAGGTGAGTGGGGAACGGCGGTGGGATATTATACCGGAGGAGGGAGCAGAGATACGGCGGAGGCAGAGTCGACAGACGATCTAGATTTCCAGGAGACGAATGGGCAGAGTATGTTCTCCTTTGGTGTCTTGGCAACCATGGATGGATTTGGTTTTTTGATTCAACAAGGGAACCAACCCTACCTTCTTAATCTACGGGGAATCCTTAACCCAAACAAATGGTGTGGTTAGCTTCTAGCCATGGTTGAGTTAAGTTGGTGGGTGGGGGTTTGGTGGGTAGGGTAGGGTGGAATACTCTACAAGACTTCGATGATAAGTAAAGGCGTCTCTAGATGTCCCCTCGGAATAGGGCCCAAGAAAGTTTTTGGGGGATAGGGCCAAAAAAGAGGTCCGATGGGCCCCCATACTAGGAGGCACACATGACACATTCTTCCCTGACAGCCCATCCCCGATGGGTGTGCTTTGGACCTCGAAAAACGGGTCCTAAAATTTCAACCCTGCGTGAGCCGCCAAGCATCCATGCTTGCCCTACAGTGACCTTCGGCATTTCATGCTCGCCATCACCCTAGTACCTGAGCCCGCGTCGGACCTCGTGTCACCTCAAAATAATGTCAGGAACCCCGCGTCCATTTATACATTAAAACAAAGTAGTATATAGGTATTCGTTCGCACATGGTTGAATCGATCGGGACGTGACAAAAAAATGTACATGTATATATTGTTTGCCATACAAAAGCTAGCGTTCCTAACAATGAGCATATTCCGGCGATAATTTATCTTTTTCCCGGGCACACATTTGATACAACACATGAAATATATATACGCACCTCAAATCACCCACAAAAAAATGTCAGGAACCCAGTGTCGCCTGACAGGTGAAACGGGGGAGATCTAGATCGCACCGCCGCATTCTGTCGTCCCTCCTACTCATCTCGCCGCACGATTAAATCTTTTATCGCACACGCTGAATAGTTTTCCCATAAGCAGCCCACGTTTTTTGAATTTGGGGTAACCATTTCATAAATATGCATGAACATTTATACATAAAACTTTTTTTCATTTTAACATGTTTTCATTTAAAAATATGTTATTAACATTTAGTCTTTCAAATCTATTAAATTCCAGCCACTGATTTCTACTACTTATTAAAGAGCACCTGCAAGCGCGTGGGGAATCAGGTATGTTGGGCATCCTCTTGACGATCTGGCACTTGATCGTCTTCTTCCGACGACAGCCACCCCCTGATTAGGGGCCACCATTGCTTGCTCAGTGACTGGCATACAGAAAGAAAGCAAGAATAGAGAAGGTCAATGCAGATGAGTGTGTTACTACATCTCGAGGTAGGGGGTGGGTATATAACAAGCGATAGGAGATGAATCACTAAGATGAGCTATCTACATGAAAAATCCTGATTGGCCGTGAGATTTGTTCTACTCTCTGCCGAATTGTGAAGTCTAGGCAGAAAAGTCTAACTCAGTATTTTCGAAAAAAAAAATTGATGAAAATTTGAAGAATTTCTGAAACGTAAATTACAGTTTGGATAAGTATGTACGATAGGATTAGCACATCTCTTAATTAAGTAAATGAGACGAAAACTCTAGTAAGTTCGAAACTCAGTGGCTCCGTATGAGATTTTATTCTGTATATATGTATTTTTTTCGGGGAACAGAGAGAGATTTATTCGACAAAACGCTCTCTGGGCCATCATGCAAGAGACTACTGACCCTGAAGCTCGATGGTCCGGCTAGCCAACTCTCAGTTAAAATAGATAGATGTGCAGACATTCTTGGCACAAAGATGAGATGGAGTGCCGAAGCACGGACTACATATTGAATCAAATGTATTAATATCAGGACCTAGCTGACATATTCCTGCGATGATAGGAGCCCCAACTGAACAATTATTGTGGCAAGTATTCCAAAGATTAAGAACCACCAGGCAATCAGTCTAGACCAAGACTTTAGGGAAGCCTCTGATGTTCGCAAAATTGATGCCCTCTCGAACGACTTTGTTTGAATATAAGTTGATCAGTAACTCCAAAGAGCAGTTTGCTCCAGGCTCCCATAAACCTAGTTAAATATCAAACAACAAATCCATCTCCTTCAATGCTATTGTTAAAGCTTACAGCTATATCCATGTTTAACATAATGATATCGTCTTGTCGAGACCGCCATCCATGGCCTGACCAAACATACCATTTCTTGCAAGGGATGTCCAGAAGTAAAAGTGCTTCTTTTGTGAGTTTGATTGAGTTTACCCGATCAAGCTAGTCTTTCTCAAGCAGGTGTCTAACTATTCTAGTAGTTCTCAAGCAGGTGTCTAATAATTTTTTATTGCTGGTTATTCGTGTACAATTAATCTGACAGGATATCAAGGGCCAATGTATTTGGATGGAGCCATGGTAGTCGAACATGAAACCATAACCCAGCTCATGAGTTTTAATGTCGTACTAAATCATGATTCTCAATGCAGTACCCAGCTCAGCCAAGGAATTTCCTCTCCGGCCGCTTCTATATAAACCTCGGCGACCCTGAGAGATCTTCCTCCACCTCCTCTTTCCTCTTCCTTCATCCCCGACCCTGAGCGACCGAGCAATGGCCGCCAGGAGGATGGGTGGCAACGACTGGAAGAAGACCGTCCTCCGCTCGATCCTCAAGAAGGATGGCCGGCATGTGTGCTTTTCCAAGTACAAGCGGGGGCTGTTCAGCAAGGCCAGCACGAGCACACTGACCATGCTTTCCGGTGCCCAAGTGGGCGCTGTCATCTTCTCGCCAGGCTGCAAGGCGTTCTCCTTCGGCCATTCATCCTTCGACGATGTCGTCAACCACATCATGGCGAGGGACGAAGCAGAGCTTCAGGGCTTCGCCGCGCGACAACGTGTTGCAGACGCTGCACCGGCAGCATGGCGAGATGCGCACAGAGCTGGCGGAGAGGAAGAAGTAGAAGAAGCGCGCACACGAGGCCCTGGCCAAGGAGCACGCCGCGGGGGACCAGATTGCCGCGTGGCTCGACCCTGACATGCGCGACATGGGGTATGAGGACATGGCGGCCTTCGTCGCTGAACTCATGCAGGTGCAGGCCGCTGTCTCGGGACGTGCCAACCAGGTTCTCGTTGAGGCCTATCACATCGATATCTTCCTTAAGCTCCTGGTGCCCCCGCCTACACCGCCGCCGCTCTAGCTCTTCGGTGCCACCACCTTTGAGTTTGATGCCTCAAACGCCGGGCTTCGCCCCCGGGAGTGGACATGCACCAGATGCTTACGGTGATGCCTCCTCCTCCCGGTTTGGCCGCCGAGGTGGAGATACAATAGGGGCTAATGGCCACACCACCGCCGCCGCATGAGTTCCCTGCAGTGATGGTGATGCAGCATATGCTCACGGAGATGGCGCCGCTGCAGGAGTTCGTCGCCGGTATGCAGGGGCATGCTAGCTTCCCCTACCGACCAGAGAAAGACAAATCCGCACAGAATCAAAGTCTAACTTCGCATGGAATCTAATAGTTTCTTGCCACAGTTATAGTATTATTCTAAATAAATCCTGCCAGGTCGATGTAAGACCCATCTCCTTGAGTTCTCCGTTATCATAGTATTTATCATATTATTAATTAAAAGGATAGCTGTAAATGGGTCCGACCCATTTTTGTCTGAGTTGCAAGTCCACCCTTGACACACAACTGGGTCAGACCGCTTTTTGTCCTAGTTGGAAGTCCGCACTCGACATGCAACTGCATGCCTGCAGCGAGATTGCAATTAGTGGTGGGAGCAGGCTTGTCGGCAAGTTTCATCTACACATTTATAAAATATTCGCGGTATTTTTTTCATTTTTATTTTTTATAAAAGTCATGACCATTTTACAAAATTATGATTTTTTTAAAGGAATAATGCGTTTTCGTTCATTTTTCAGCTTAGAAAAATAAGCATGATCTTTTTCAAAATTTGTGGACATTTTTTAATTTCACGAGTATATTTTTAATTTTTCATGTTTCCGTTCATTTTATTTCTTTCTATTTTCCCTTCTTTCTTCCCTTTTATCATTATCTTATTTCACTTTTAATTTCAGAATTTTATTTCTTAGGTTTTTTTTTCTTTTGCTTTTCACTTTTTTCATCGCCTACTTAAAAATATTCATAGTGTATTTAAAAAAAAAATACTCACCATGTTTAAAAATGTACATCACATATTTTTTTCGAAATGTTCAAAGAATTTGAAAATATGTTAACCTTGTTTTAAAATGTAGTCACCGTCTTATATGAAATTTTTGTTGCATTTTGAGAACTCATGATGTTTTACAAGTTTTTCATCATGTGTTTCAAAAATGGTCACCACATTTTAAAAATGTATATTGCATAGTAATAAAAATGCTCATTTTTTACTTTATAAAAATGTTCACAATGATTTTTCTAAAACTATTCACATAATCTTAAAACAAATATTCACCTTGTTCTACAATTTATTCACTGATTTTTTTTTAAAGAAAAATACTTACTTTGTCACTCAAGTGCTTGTTACCATGTTAAGTCATCCCTAGTATTGAACGTGGGCGTCCGTTGAGAAAAGAAGTCAACACTAGTACATTGCTGACTCAAAATCCTGTAGCCAGCGAACGTGTGTAGTCCATTTGAGAAGATGTCTGTATTCCATTAAATGGCAGCAGCCAGCGACAGGACAATACAGATTTAGCCATTAATTATTGGTAATAAAGAAACAACATAAAATTTGACGAAAGATTTCATCCAGATGTAACTAGACGACAACAGATTGACGAACTATTGTCCATTGTTGAATGCTTTGACTTGAACAGATGGAAACGGGTTTGGATCTCATCTTCTCAGTACGGGAACGGGAAGCCGGCGTTCGTCTCCAGCCCGGCAGGGATCTCCGGTGACGGAGGGATCGCCATAAGCAACTGCTGTACCGTCATCCCCATCTCGTCGTCGAACCCTGGCGGCTGAGGAATCACCATCTGCTTCCCCTCCGTATCCATCCCCGCGGCGAACCCCGGCTACGGAGGCATCTCGTGGATATCCATCCCGGCAGCTCCATCACCATCTGCTGCTGCATATTCAACCTGGAGGTGAACCACTGAGGCGGAGGCTGCGTCGCCATCACCATCTGCTGCTGCTGCTACCGAACTCAAAAGAACTGCCACCGAAGAGCTGCGGCGGCAGTGGAGGGGCCACCTCGGCCATGCGGCTCACATCGACGTGCATCACCTTGAGGAGAACCTTGGCGCGTTAGGAGACGACGTCCTTCACCTTCATTGGGTGGACCCAAGCCGCTATCTGGTCCCCCGCGTCGCGCTCCTTCGCCATGACCTCCTGCTTGCGCTCCGTTCGCTTCTTCACCTCGACCAGCTCGTTGCGCAGCTCTTCAAACTCCTTCTCCAGCTTCTTAACTTCGCCGGCACCGCGCTCCTCCCTTGCGCCAGCCCCCGCACACTCCCCCGCAAGGAAGTGTTCCACGACGGAGTCGATGGATGGGTAGACGAAGGAAAAGGCGTTGCCGCCGGACGACAAGGCGAGGGCGGACACCTGGGCGCCGGTCAAGACCACCAGATCGGTGACCTTGCTGAAGAACTCCACGCGGCCCGTTCTTGGAGAAACTGTTGCTCGCGCGCATCCCGTATTTTTTGTTGAAAACAGAGCAGGGCAGCGGACCATGGCGGCAACCGGAGCAGTAGCAGCCCAGGCCGGATCTGACGGGGGGCGGGGTTCGAGGAGTTTGGTCCGGGACTGAGCAATCAACCACCGGAGCAGAAGCTGCTCGTCCCTTGGAGACCAAAGCACAAAGTTGAGAAGGAGACGCCGCTGAAGCTCCATGGTGTAGAGGCGTGCTCTAGGGCGGCGGCAGTTGGCGGGTGGACTTCTGGCGTGGGGAGGGAGGGGAGGGGGGAAGGGCGGAGCGAGATTATACCGGCGGAGTGGAGCAGAGATATGGCGGAGGCGGAGGCGACGGATGATCTAGATTCCCAGGAGACGAATGGGCATAGCATTATCTCCTTTGGTGTCTTGGCTACCATGGATGGATTTGTATTTTTTTATTCAATAAGGGAACCAACCCTACCTTCTTAATCTAAGGGCAATCCTTAACCCAACCAAAGGGTGTGGTTAGCTTCTAACAATGGTTGAGTTAAGTTGGTGGGTGGGGGTTTGGTGCATAGGGTCGGGTGGAATACTCTAGAAGACTTCGATGACAAGTAAAGGCGTCTCTAAATGTCCCTCGGAACAGGGCCCAAGACAGTTTTTCGGGGATAGGGCCGATAAAGAGGTTCGGTGGGCCCCAAAAATTGGTAGGCACACATGGCACATTCCTCCCTCACAGCTCATCCCCCATGGGTGTGCTTTGGACCTCCAAAAACTAGCCCATAAATTTCAACCCTGCGTGAGCCGCCAAGCCTCCTTGCTTGCCCTACAGCGACCTTCCGCGTTTCACGCTCGGCTTCATCTCGGTAACTGAGCCGGCGTCGGACCTCATGTCAGCCTCAAAAAAATGTCAGGAATCCCTCCATTTATACATTAAAACAAAGTAGTATATAAGTAATCGTTAGCACGTGGTTGAATCGATCCGGACATGACAACAAAATGTCCATGTATATATTGTTTGCCGCTCAAAAGCTAGCGTTCCAAACAATGTGCGTATTCTAGAGATAATTTATCTTTTCCCGGGAAAACATTTGATACAACACATGAAATATATATACACACACCTCCAATCACCCTCAAAATAACGTCAGGAACCCCGTGTCGCCTACCAAGCGAAACAGGGGAGATCGAGATCGCACCGCCGCATTCTCTCGTCCCTCCTACTCATCTCACCGTACAATTAAATTTTTTATCACACACGCTGAATCGTTTTCCAATAAGCAAACCACATTTTTTAATTTGGGGTGCCCATTTCATAAATATTTCAGGGACATTTATACATAAAACTTTTTTAAAATTTTAAGATTTTTTTCATTTAAAAAAATGTCATTAACATCTAATTTCTTTCAAATCTATTAAATTCTAGTCACTGATTTGTAAATACTTATTGAAGAGCACCTGCAAGCGCTTGGGTAATCAGATATGTTGGGCACCCCCCTTGATGATCTGGCAGATGAACGTCTTCTTCCGAACAATGCCACCCCCTGATTAGCGGCCACCATTGCTTGCTCGGTGACTGGCATAGCGAAAGAAAGCAAGAATAGAGAAGGTCAATGCAGATGAGTACGTTACTACATCTCATGGTAGGGGGTGGGTATATAGCAAGCGATAGGAGAGGAATCACTAAGATGAGCTATCTACATTAAAAATCCTGATTGGCAGTGAGATTTGTTGTACTCTCTGCCGAATTGTGAGTTACAGGCAGAAAAGTGTAACTCAGTAGTTTTGATTTTTTTAATGAAAATTAGAAGAATTTCTGAAATGTAAATTGCAGTTTGGATAAGTATGTACGATAGGATGAGCACATCTCTTAGTTAAGTAAATGTGATGAAAACTCTAGTAAGTTTGAAAGTCGTTAGTGAACCGTATGAGATTTGATTATGTATATGTGTATTTTTTTTCTAGGAACATAGAGAGATTTTTTCGACGAAACGTACTCACTGGACCATCATGGAAGAGAGTACTGACCCTGAAGCTGGATGGTTCGGCTAGCCAACTCTCAGTTAAAATAGATGTGCAGACATTCTTGGCACAAAGATGAGATGGAGTGCCGAAGCACAAACTACATATTGAATCAAAAGTAGTAATATGAGGACCTAGCTCACTTATTTCTGCGAATGATAGGAGACACAACTGAACGATTGTTGTGGCAAGTATACCAAAGATTAACAACCTCTAGGCAATCGGTCTAGACCAAGACTTTAGGGAAGCCTCTGATGTTCACAAAAATGATGCACTCTCGAACTGACATTGTTTGAAAAATAAGTTTATCAGTAACTCCAAAGTGCAGTTTGTTGTAGGCTGCCATAAACCTAGTTAAATATCAAACAAGAACTACATCTCCTTCAATGCAATTGTTAAATCTTATAGTTATATCCATGTTTATCTTAATGATATTGACTTGTCAAGACCGCCATCCATGGCCTGAGAAAACATACCATTTCTTACGAGGGATGTACGAAGTACAAGTGCTTCTTTTGTGAGTTTTATTGATTTCACCCGATCAAGCTGGTCTTTCCCATGCAGGTGCCTCCCTATTCCAGTAGTGCCAAATAGACTACACGATGGTAATATTTTTTTACTGCTGATTATTCTTGTACAATTAATCAGACAGGTTATCACGGGGCAATACATTTGGATGGAGCCATGGTAGTCGAACATGAAACCATAACCTAGCCTAATCCCAAAAATGTCGGGCATGTGAGCAATGGTTATTGTATGTGTTATTCCTCCTCCATTGCTTGACAAATCTTGTATGTGCTATTGCTTCTGATTTCAAGTTGTTTGATATGTCACATCCGGTATAACGCCTCTAATCACTCGCCACCAACACACCCTAATCCTAGTTATGACATGTAGCTTCCAAATGGCAAACCACATCTGTTGTTGATTTTCTCTGGTCCCCTCAACAAGCCCTTCCGATGAAGCTAAAAGCTCTTTACAAGTAGATAGAGTACAATCTACTGATTTAACAATGTGTTTACTCTATTTTCATAAGCCCATGCTATGAAATCATCGCTGGCACAATATCACCCTGGAATATGCAGTATGGCTTCGACATCAGGCGAAATGAAATTTCTTTACCTCTTCAAAAGGACTTCCCATCACTACAATAATATTTAGATACTGTGACGAAAATCCTCGTGACGGTGGTTGACAACATCATGAAAATATCTAATGTGTGATGTTTTGGAGGTCGCGTCACTGAATAATGTAACTCAATGACGGTTAATGTCACTAAATTCCCCGAGCCGCTGCGTGATAGCTTGTGCCAATTTCTATGACATTTTGATAATTTCCAACATGAACCTACTATAGTCATCGATTACTACAAATGTGTGAGACTCATTTTTTTTCATCGTGTAACTACTAGCAGTGGGACCCGACATAGCTACTTCACATGTTACTGAGCAGTAGGCACCACTGTATTTTTATGGGACCCATGTGTTAATGCTGATAGTTAAACAAGCCGTAGTTTTTTCATAGGTCATGGAGAGATGGAATTATTTTTATCAATCTACCATTTTTTTGCGGGATTTGTTCAATCTAACTTTTTTTTGCGAGATTTGTTCAATCTAACATAAATAAGTAATGGCCCAAAAAAAATCTTATTTTAGGTGTTCGTGATGAATAAGGTGCTGCAATTGTTCAGATCTTGCATTTTTTTCATGCTTAAGTTCGTGACTTTTTAGTTGTTCAGCTGCATGTTTTTCATGCACAAGTTCATGATTTTTAGCTGTTCAGGTCTTGCTTTTTTTCATGCTCAGGTTCATGATTTTTAGTTGTTCATATCTTGCAATTTTTTCATGCTTAAGTTTATGATCTTTAGTTGTTCAGATCTAGCAATTTTTAGTTGGTGCATGGAGTTATCCTTTGACACGTGAGTTTTTAATGTACACAGCTTAGTGAATACCGAATTTAATTTGACGGCCTATCACGACTTTTAATGTATGTAACTCAGTGAAGCGATTCCTCACCGGCCGCTTGCTATATAAACCCCCCGACCCCAAGACATAGCTATACACACTCCTCTTCCTCCCTTGCTCTGAGCGAGGGAGGAAGAAGACCATCATCCGCAGGACGAAGCAGGAGGATGCCCGTCACGTCTGCTTCTCCAAGAGCTGCCTCGGGTTCTTTATTTTTGAAAGCGCAGTAAAATCGGGCCAGCAAGGCAGATCGTGTGAGCCAGATTTAATGCATGCCCCGAACACCCCAGAACAGTGGGTAGTGTAGAGAGGTTTATACGGGAAATGTTCAGAACATATAAATGTTTTTCCGCACAATTTTATAAAAAATGTTCATAACATATGAAGAAAATCTTTGTGTAATTTTAATTAATGTTCATAACACTTAAAAATGCTCCCACATTTTTAAAATTGTTCAAGGCATTTTTGAAAAAAAAAATCACCAACATTATGAGTTATGTTCACCTTGTATTTACAGAACGTTCACCATGACTCGGACTGAGTGTGGATCTTATCTTCTTCTTAATACAGGAAGCCGGCATTCGGCTCAAGCACTTGCTACACCATGTCCATCCCGGCGGGAAATTCCGGTGGAGGCGGCGGTAGAGACATAAGCAAGTGCCCTATCTCCATCTCCGTCCCAGTGTTAAACCCAGGGGGCTGAGGAATGTCCATCTGTACCATATCCATCGAAGCGGACAACCCCGCTGGCGGAGGCATCTTCTACATATCAAATAAATTCCAACGATTAGAAGCCATTGATTAATTATTACTATGATAAGAAGACAACCTAATGATCGAGGAAAGATTTCATCCAGATCTAGGTAGATGCATTGTAATATATAACAAAAGATTGATGCGACGACTTAGAAGATGCATATGTTACCGATTGACAATAAGTTCAAGAAATTAGTGTCGATGCATGCACTGCATGATTTTGTGTTTGAAAGTGGAGCATGCATCCAGAGTTCATTAAGAGCTTATCTCTTTGGGCCCTAACCTTTTTAATTAGAACACTCTTGACCCATCACAGTTAATTCTTTACGGCCCTCCAAGTAATAGCTCCTGAAGCTTCATTTGCCAAGTGTTAATTACATTTATGCTGAAAAGTGTTGATTGCATTTTTCCAAAAATGTGTTAACGGTATTAGTACCAACTAGCAGGGTGACCCGCGCATTTGCGCGGCTAGATGTAACACATATTGCTATATTTAATATTATGTAGTCCTCGTGATTTTGGTCTGGAAAGTTAACTATCATCCATAGTGTAGCAAATAAAATGGACATTTCGTAGAAACATGGTGAAACTTACTAAGGTCATGTTAATGCAAGAAATAAGTGAATAAAATAGGAGATTATACATCATGTTTGTTTTCCACTAAAAGTCCTACAGCATGTTGCATTCCATTGGAAATTCCCACAGCTCTAATATGACTATACCTTTGTTTCGAACAACACCAAGAACTTCTATGATAGGACTTCTCTCCTCTAACCCTACTTTTTAATGTTCAAGAAGGGATCATTAAAAAACCAGTGGATAAAATTGGTGTTGTGGATCGATGTGGAATCCATTGGTTTTCATATGTTTTACCCAGTTTTCCTCTTCGATTTGTCCTCATCCATATTTTTTTCTATCTTCAGATCAATCATTTTTTAAGAAATTGCTTATAATTATTGTTAACTCGTTGATGAATCAAGTGACCTCTTAGCCCAGGTTGTATTACAATTGTGTATTTGATTAATATTGTATTATCATCATATCCTCATCTTAATTACTATGATTGCCTATGCGAGAGTATCAATCGATCTGATGCAATTCTAGCTTTCTGTTATTGAAATTTTTTGAGACATTATTTTTCACTCCCAAAAAGATCATAGATTGTAGCTATTTTTCATTGCCTTTTTATTGTTGAAAACATTTTTGCTACAACATTCTCCATTGGTCAGTCACAACCTAGCTTGTCCTTTCACCTCATATGCATGTTGTCACCTCTAACCCGCTCTTTTATGGGAGTGAAATCGTTGGTGAGGAAGTTTCTGTGCTCACATTAGTTAGATAGTGGGTGCACAATTTCATTATTTTGGATCAAATCCTCGATCATGACTAAAAATTTTGTTCATTATTTCTCATAATGCCATGATATGTTCATCTCTTTCTTTCAACAAATATATTTATCCTTGTATATTCATCAGAATTCTTCTGCAATATTCCCTTGCACTTAAACGTGATGTAGCCTATTTGACACAATGCTGCCCTTGTCCAGTTCTGCACGACTTATATCTTTTAACACAATGACTCATTATATATTGGCAAGCCAGTACAGAAAACCAGTGATCCACAGAAGCATATCTGGCATCAGCGGTGATGCCATTATTGAAGTATCCCAATATGGACCAAGTGTATTCACTCTTAGTTTTTCATCACAACCATTGTTTATGTGGGAAACCTCTGATGTTCGCAAAAATGATGCACTCTCGAACAGACATTGTTTGAAAAATAAGTTTATTAGTAACTCCAAAGAGCAGTTTGCTCCAGGCTCCGAAAAACCTAGTTAAATATCAAACAACAACTCCATCTCTTTCAATGCAATTGTTAATGCTTATAGCTATATCCATGTTTATCTTAATGATATCGTCTTGTCGAGACCGCCATCCATGGCCTGACAAAACATACCATTTCTTACGAGGGATGTACAAAGTCCAAGTGCTTCTTTTGTGAGTTTGATTGAGTTCACCCAATCAAGCCGGTCTTTCTCACGCAGGTGCCTCCCTATTCCAGTAGTGCCAAATAGACTACACGATGGTAATAATTTTTTATTTCTGGTTATTCTTGTACAATTAATCAGACATGATATCACGGGCCAATGTATTTGGATGGAGCCATGGTAGTCGAACATGAAACCATAACCTAGACTAATCCCAAAAACGTCCGGCATGTGAGCAATGGATTGAATAATTCTCGAGATCCTCCTCCATTCCTTGACAAATCTTGTATGTGCTATTTTTTCTAATTTCAAGTTGTTTGATATGCCTCATCTGGTATAATGCCTCTGATCAATCGCCACCAAAACACCTTGATCCTAGTTATAACATCTAGCTTCCAAATGGCAAACAACATATGTTGTTGATTTTCTCTGGTCCCCTCACCCGGCCATTCCGAGGGAGCTAAAAGCTCTTTGCGAGTAGATATTGTAGAATATACTGATTTAACAATGTGTTTACTCTATTTTCATAAGCCCATGCTATGAAATCGTCACTGGCACAATATCACCCAGGAATATGCAGTATGGCTTCGACATCAGGCGAAATGAAATTTCTTTACCTCTTCAAAAGGACTTCCCATCACTACAAGAAAATTTAGATACTGTGAGGAAAATCCTCGTGATGGTGGTTGACAACGTCAGGAAAATATCATATAACTCAGTGACGGTTAATGTCACTATATTCCTCGAGCTGCTGAGTGCTAGCTTGTGCCAATTTTTATGATGTATTGATAATTTCCGTCATGAACCTACTACACCGATTATTACAAATGTGTGACCCTAATTTTTTTTAATCGTGTAACTACTAGAAGTGGGACCCTAGATAGCAGTAGGCGCCACTGTATATTTATGGGACCCATGTGTCGACACTGATAGTTAAACAAACCTTAGTTTTTTCATAGGTCATGGAGAGATGGAATTATTTTGTTCAATCTAACATTTTTGCAGGATTTGTTCAATCTAACATTTATTTGCGGGATTTGTTCAATCTAACATATATAATTAATGGCCAAAACAAAGCTTATTCAAGGTGTTCGTGATGAATAAGGTGCTGCAATTGTTTCGCTCTATCTCAAAAAAAAAAAAGGAAATGAGATACTGGACGAGAAAAAGTTTGTTTGGAGTAGTTTCTTTTAATTGAGGTGACAACAACAAGTTATTTATTCATTTTGGAGGTGTGCATGACTCGATCTGTTCTATAAGCTATATAGTGATTTGGAAATATTCGAAAAATGAAAACGTTTTACTGTCAAACCATCGTTCAAAATAGAGATATATAGATAAAAATTTTGGTCTCATTTACCTTCATGACATAGTGTGCAAATTAGGCTTAATGTGTCGGTAAAATATGTTTGTTTTGAATAAAAACTTTTTGGTATTGTGTTGTCCTCGTGACTTCGACTTAGGTTTATTTTTACCCAGCTATTTGTTTAGTTTAAGCACTAAAATACTCATGTATAATAAACAATTGCGACAAATGTTTTTCACTTGCTTCTTTAATACAATGTTCTTTTTTTCCCTCACTGTCCTTTTATTAGATTTTCATAGTCATATGCAAGTATATGAATAATGCGACATGTATGCACCACACAGGAAACCTCAACATACATGTTACACATGCCCCTAGAAAAACATGTTACACATGTACGTGGTACGTGCCTTTTATTTTATTTTATCAGATTATACACATGGTACGTGGTACGTGCTTTCTAGTTTTTTTTATCACATTGTACACATAATATGGTGCGTGTCTTTTTAATTTTTTGAAAAGATTATACACGTACATGGTGCGTGTCAAACCTACTATTTTTTTTACGGAAGTGTGTCAAACCCACTATTTTTTTTTACGGAAGTGTGTCAAACCCACTAGTTGAAGGGTCGGATCGATTTACACTCCGGCGCGCAGAGAATTAAACTTAGGCGGGGTGACAGATTTTTTGGAGTGAAGCCCGTTTAACTATCAACTGGCCGTCCCTAATCCTCATTATCCCATCTCAAAGATGCCCCCGGTAGAAACGTGTTGAGGTGCGGATGCGAGATATGTGCAGCATGCATGTGCACAGATGGCCCCGGTTTTCAAGTCTTGTTTATCACCACAATCACAGCTCTTTCTTATTTAGTGGAGTATTCATTTCAAAAGTCTTTGAAAGGAACCTGAGGTTATGATTACTGCGAGTTGGCTGGGTTTGCATACAATTAAAGTACTGCTACTCCAAAGGCGGGGGCCACCTGCGGCTGAGATGGCGCGAGTCATGTTTGACCGACGTCTGTGATGAGACATGCAGATACATAGATAGATAGATAGATTCCAGCACTAGGATTGTACATACAATTCTCATATGCTTTAGATTACACAACGGAATACATCGTTCGATCCAGCGTGGAAACAAGATCCAACGGTCCTGTTTAAAGCCGTGCACGCGATCCGACGCGCAACGACGACGATTCCTCCCGTGGTTTTTGGGAGAAGAAAAACACAAGAAAAAAAAACAAAGAGAAATGGAAACATCCGGATAGCACTGCCTCGACCATATCGTCGGGAGATGGCGCCGACGAGCACGGTGGCGCGCCGGCTGTCCTATACCGTCGCTGGTCCACCAAGGCAGGCAGGGGATGTCACCGCTGCCACCAAAACAGACAGGCATATTTTGTAGTCAGGCCTGCTTCAGCTGTTAACACACACCATACAGGCCACACACCCAACATTGATCCATCAAGAAATTAGAGCACCAAACACACACCCAACTAACTCCGACAAAACATCAAGTGCTACATCAAACTGAAACACAAGCATAGCAAGCAGAGACGGCACGCACCGACAATAAGCCCTGTAATCTCTACATAGTAAGCTGTGTCCAGCTCCATGTGCAATGACAGCCATGTTATTTCCGTTCCAACTGTCGGCATTATACATACATTCGGACTGGCCTACTATCACTTACTGGTTCCGAACCTGATCTGAATAAGCAGGCCTGTCGACCGCGGTGTATGATGAATCTGGCTCCAGGCTACTAGCAGAGGCGGAGCCTGTTTGCAAAAAACAGGAAGGCACTGTCATTATCAGGAGCACGACCTCAGTAAAACTCTTCTTTTCCCCCAAAAGGAGGTAAAGAAAAAAAAAAAGGTCACGGCCATGCTAGAAACATCGCATGTCTTTGGCCTCATGTGCACAGGATAGGAGACTAAGATTGATTATTCCTTTGAGCATAAGATGGCAAAAACTGGTGCACTTTTGAGCTGTATGTAATTGTACATACATATAGGATCCATCCGGCACACTTCGTGCGTGAATAAAAAGGCTGTTGATACATGAACGGTGTGTGGAGGACAGTATGCATACCTGAAGACAAAACGAATGATGCGCTGCAAAGGACTTCCTTCGCATTATGCCCAGACAATGCTGCCGCTTGGGGTTCGGTTAGCACCCTGACAAATGGAAATGAACTCTGCGGAGAAAAAGGCAAGCTTCACACACAGACAAGAACAAAAGATACACTTCAGCCACAAATGTCAGTATCTTGAGTCACAAATACTAACACTAGCACTGTGAATGATGAACTCTATAGTTTGCTGGTGACAACCTGAAATAGTATGGCGGGTAAGAGCACCCACACGAACCACCCACAATGGTAAGCTGTAACAGCTGTCTTGATGATGAGCAGTAAAACAGATAAGATCACAAACTGTTAATTCTCACACAACTAGAGAAATGTAAATAAACTATATTTCTACGATGCTTAGTAAAGCTCATATCTCTAGGGCAAAGATTAGACCATCTGGAGTCGAAACGTCACTCCCCGGTCCACAAGGCATCCTATGAAACCACTTCTACGTAGTATCTTGGATGATGATTTGTATGCTTCGATAGAGGAAGACGAACGGTGGGAAACAGATGCTGTTGGCCGATTTGCATTGCTCATGGTAGACTATTAACATGTGACATAACATATGTGTATTGGATAATGGGACAGGAAATGAGAAGTTCCTCTGAGACTAGAGAGGCCAAAATGTTAGACCAGCAAAAAAGAAAGTACCAGTATCTAACTATCTATCAACAATTCCAAGTTTTAGACAAGGTAAAACAGCACATGTAAGATACTTTTTCTGACATACAAAATGACTGCCGCTTACTCGCATTATGAGCTTCATTTATGAGACGGCAAGACACATGGCATACAAGAGAGGAATGGCTAATCCCAGACCAGCTCTTGTATGCAAAGGTAACTGTCAAAAATATAGAAGCTAGGAAACACTATAGAAACTAGCTAGAGCCAACAAATGTCCGATGCAAAACGGCGGGCAGGTCAACAAAGGCATAACGGAGTCGCAGCATCAACCATCTCAACTGGATTTAGAAGTTCCTTCTGCCTCCTCTGCTGTTTCTGTGATCCCCTGAAGAAGTTCCTTCTGCCTCCTCCGACGTTTGGAGCTTCTTCCCCTGACAACCTATAGAAGGGGACCTGATGTGAAAACCGAAACATCTCCTCTTTTGGAATCCTCTTGATGACGTTCCGGTTCTGCTGACGCTGAAAAACTGTCCGAAATCCAGTAACCTTAACCAAGGGAATTACAGAGATTCCATGATCTTCGTCATAATCATACAGTACCGCAACCAGATCATAGACATGCAGCACATTTTCTGGAGGATCTCCATCCCATTCAGGGGACCAGTTTCGGTACAAAGCCCAGATATCACCTTCCCGTGGGTAAACTTTGACCACCCCACGTGGGCGTTTCTCCCATTTAATCTGGTGAGAAAACATGTTGACCACATCACAGATTTCATGTTTGGCAATCCTGAAATCACCACACGTCTTTGCAAAGCCAGAAGAAACCCAACTCAATGGTCCAAATTCACTATTCATCTTCATCTCGAGGTAACTTATTTTGACCTTAAACGGGTTCAAGGAGATAACTTTCTGAATAAATGTGTAGAAACGAGGCATGCCATCATCATCGTCGTATGAAGCCCAAATTTGATCACTCTGAAAACTTTCCTCAGTACGATCCTTATCAAAATCATGGAAATCAGGATCAGGAACAGTATAAGACATAGGGTCCTCATCTTCATTTTCAGCAGCTGTGCTATTAGCAGAACCATTTCTATTAGCAGAACCATTCTCCTCTGGATCCACACAAACATCTTTATTTGCAGTAGAATCAACTGTTGCTTTGCTAACCTCAACATATTTCTTGCTTGCTGGACCATCAACAGTAACTTGGATTGGCCTACTTCGTATCTGACGTAGCTTCTCCTTCAAATCGTTCTTCATCTTGTCAATCAATATTCTCTTAAGATCTGACTTACAGAAAGTCTTAGTTACGCTGAGCCAAGTAACAGGTCTGGGCTTCCAAGTGGGTACACCATTAACAATCTGAAACTCTAAGGCACAGTTGGTTGAAAATGGTATATAGTTCCAACTGGCATTCTAGCAAATTGGTATATACTGCAACTGGATGAACCAACTGCAGCATCAGTTCTCATCTTCTTTCCAAATGCAGTATCGCCCATTCCATGGTTCATCGACACAACTGTTTGCCTTTTTACAGGATTGTGCTTCCTCCAGAAAAGCTTCTTCCCTTCTTGCTACTGCTTGTGCCTCCTCCCTCTCCCTCTTAACTTTCTCATATGTCTGATGAACCGTATTAGCAGCTTGAGCAGCAGCAGATGATGATGCAGTAGCACTGGCTGCACCAGCTGCCCTTGAGAATGGACCCCACTGAAAATTTCTCCCAGTGCTTGCATCTTGAGGTGCACCACTGATGTTTGAGCCCCGTACTGCATTGACATCCTTTTGCAAGGAATGGCTTGCGGCAGCTAGGGAAGAGAAGAGTATGATTTATATACACTTTGAGATATTCAAAATTCATCTTGCCTTTGTTGCATGAGGTCCAAAATGTGTCCTTCGTTGCTGGAGGTGCAGCAGGAGCAGGAGCCTGATGATGAGGAGGCGGGCGCTGTGGGGGTGGGGGTGGGCGCTAGCGCGCTGCAGATATTGTTGACCCTGTCTTTGGCTTGTTTGCTCTTGGCTTGAAAGCAGGTGATTTGGCTGCGAAATTCTCGAAGCCATTGGTTGCACCTTGAGTTGCACTTGTCCTATTTGATTGGGCTGCCTTCTGTTGTAGTACAACTACTTTCCTTTTTTGATCATACAACAGTCTCTTGGTTTTATCAGATAACACAGTCCATGCCTCTTTAACCACCTGGAAAGCACCCTCAGCGCCAACTGATTTGTTCTTGTCAGGATGGAGTAGAAGTGCCAACTTCCTGTACTGCTTCCTCACAGTTTCATCATCTGCTGACGTGTCCACAGAGAGGATAGAGTAATAGTCATTCTCACCAGCAACCTTCAGTTCTGAGGTAAGGTAAACAACAAAGGTGATGGTCATCTGCATAATGCCCTCAAGATCCGGAAAGAGAGACTTGGCCTTGAGTGCAAATTTCTTGGCAACCTTGAGACACGGAGTCAGGACGCCCCTGCAGCACCGCTTCCGCTGCAGGCAGTCTGGCCAGGAATGAGGAGCCCTCGGTGCACCTGCTCTTCTCGACACTCTCGGGCTACTCGTCCATGGCGTCATCTCTGCTGCTGATGTCGCATTTCCTCCCTGACTCCGTGCTCCCGAACGCAGCCGACACCTACAGCTTGTTGATGCCCACGTCACCACCTTCATGGCCCTCCTCCGACGTCCACGAGGTGCAGCCATGACACGACGGACACCTCCTTCCTGCGCTCCCCACGCCTCCCGAGGTCTACTCCTTGTCGTCAGCCACCATGGTGAGCAAGGACAACCTCTACGGGGATTGGATCCGATACCACCGCCACGAGGACGAACATCCTCAATGGCCAAGCCCCTGCCTGCCTCACCGTCAGATTCGTCCTGCATCGGCTCGACCTGCGGATGGTCGGCGGATGCAGGCGACGCCAGCCACCTCGACCACAACGAGCACCATGAGGAGAACCCCTTTTCTCTGTCTATTTCCCCTTTCCGGTAGAATATCCAGTGAACTTTTGATGTTTTAATCTACTGATGAACTAGGTGATGTGAAATTGATTAATGATTAGCTTACAAAATGAATGAAAACTTAATTCATGTCGTTAAAATTTTCTGTTATATAGATCAGCACCTTCTCTGATCCGGGTGCACTTTTATGTGCATAGATGCCTGGCACTTCGAGAAATATTCCAGCAGTTTGTTTGTGCAGCACGTCAGTTTTAGTACCATCACTTGAGAAATATACAATGCTAGTGCAACATGTATTTGCATTCTAAGTTAGCTACTTCATCACATTCATGTGTGCATTAGGAAAGTACATATTCACAGGTAAAATGACTCCATTGTTTAAGGTCCCATGCCAAACAAATTTAAGTGGAGTTCATTTAGTTCATGTTGATACCATGGACTGGTAGGTAGTTTGGAAATTCATTCAGTTCCATTCCTTGTCATCTTTTGCAGCTTCAGGTACTACAATCATGCCACTAGTTTCTGTAGGGTAATGCAGCAGAAAACAAAAAAAATCCGACCTACGCACCAGCCCAGGACCACTATGAAGACTGCACACAAGGTTTGTTCATTTTCGTTACCGACTCGTAGCGCAGCGGAAGTAGAGTCGATGACGATCGTCGGTGCAGATCCCCGCAGCTAGGATTTACAACCTCCCAACCGCGAGGATGTATACCCTCATCCGCCACTCGGACAGCCCTCCGGGAGGTGGTCGGACAGTCCCCCGGACGGTGTCGCGGACAGCCCTTCGGGAGGACCTTCAAAACTCGGGCGGTCACTCGGACAGCCCTTCGGGAGGACTCACAGAACTCGGACCGTCACTTGGACAGCCCTTCGGGAGGCACTCGCGAACAGCCCCTCGGGCACTAAGATCGAAACTACGACCTCTCTACAGAGTTGCACACATACGGTGTCATCTATCCGGCAGGGCTTCACCGTCCAGAACTAGTTCCCGCCGGAACCCAGACAGCCTTTCGGCTCTACGAAACACTTTTCGTGGGAGGGAGAGAAGAAGCCAGATTATGCATGGCACTTGTATGTGAGAAAGAGTAAGTCTTTAGGCAGCCCCCTCCACCCCTATTTATAGGCCAAGCCCAAGGGTGGCTTCTCCAAGAAGCCAAGGATGGAAATACCAAAGGGCCCTCAAGGTGTGGCTTCTCCAACAAGCCACCCAAAAAGCACTTTCACTATTCATGACAACATTTTTCAGCGTCCGTTCGAACTGAAAATATTTATGTGGGCTTAGAATATTTCCAGTACCCACTAAAACAATTTTCAACGCGTTCTGAAACAATTCCAGATTAGTGATTTTCATCTGTGAAAAGCATCTGAAGTGGTTTCGGCAGCTCCGGAACATTTCCGGTTTTCATCCCAGAAAATTCCAGAAAGTTTCCAGAATGATTCTGGCACCCTCCAAGAATTATCAGGCATGTGCCGAAACCATTTTGACTTAATGGAATACCCCGAAACAACTTTTCAGTTTCACCGAAACTCATCCGGTGTTCTCTCTGCGGAACTTTTCCGCTGTCCGAAACTTTTTCGGTGATTTTCTCTCAGACTTCCTGTCTAGTATTCAGCAGATAGATGACCCTTAAGCGTGTGACCCTCTAGGTTCGGTGAAGTATAGACATGACATGGAACCCTTTCCGATCAATGATCAACATCGGAGCCGTGGACACCCATATTGACCCCTATACCCACACGAATGAATATTCGAGTGAACCTCCAGTTGTCGTGTGCTATTCTTGTTGCTTCGCGATATGTTACAAATACCCGAGGTGAGACATGTTAGCACTCCCGTGGATCAACAACTTGTCCACTAAGCCAGTTACCTCGTTACCGATATTGTTCTCTTTTCTCGTTCCTGCGTTCCGGCATCTCTGTGATCAAATCACATTGTGTCTGGCCAGACGATGATGGATACCGTAACACCGAGAGGGCCCAGAGATATCTCTCCATCGTCGGAGGAGCAAATCCCAATCTTGAGCTATCAAGTTACTTGACATACTTTCCCATGAACCCGTAAGCCGCCGTAATAGCCATCCATTTACGGATGACGTTTAACAAACCCCAAAGTTCATGAATCAAGCATGAAGAAACTTGATACTCTCATGGTCTGAGGAATCATGCAAATGTTAACCATCTCTGTGTTATTAACCATTAACTCATGACGAATGTATCTCATAGCATAACATTAATTCGGGTCGATTCAACACAAATGTTCTACTAACATTGTGCCCTCAAAGTTGCTGGCATAGACATGCCCATGATCAGGAAAACAGAACCATCATGCAACACTTGAGCCAGTCATAGAGGCTTGACTAGGAATACATTTTACCGTTTATTATCCCACACGTGCACATGAGTTTCCCTCCAAGCCTCGTTTTATTTGTAGACTCGAGAATCATTGCAGCTATAGCATGGAACATAAACCTAATTATGAACAGGGAGATAATCAATAACATTTATTATTGCCTCTATGGCATATCTCCTACAGACTCTCACTTGCACTAGAGTCAATAATCTAGTTAATGCTAATGCACTTTACACCTGTGGCACACCGGTGTAAATATGCTTCGCATGTGGTATAGCCTGATGTCCAACGGATCTGACGACTTCAGCTCCGTGTGTATCTTTGCGTATCCTCGCGTTTTTACGCTTTCACAAAATTCATATTTTGTGTGGACTTGGCTCTGTATGTATGTGAATCACAGGTCGAACCTGGATTCCTCAGACTGAGTTATGGAGCAACTACCTGCAGTAGTGTCCCATTGAGGAAAGCCATCTTGCAACCATACTAAGTTCATGAATGAACTATATGATTCAACATCTTCTTTGTCGCTTCAAAAGCGATAACATACTTAGCCTCTATTATAGAATTCGCCACAGTAACTTGTTTGGAACAATTTCCAACTACCGTGCCACCATATTGTGTATTACACAAAAAAAAACCTTAACTTAAATCAAAAATCACATGGAGCTTTGATGAAGACTGTATCGATGTAAGCTTTTACAACGAACTCTTCATAATCTCCGCTTGCGAGAAAACATGTCATCAGTGCTACTATAGTACTCAATGACCCTTTTTCACTGTTGTCCCATGATCAGACTTTTGATCACTTTGGTATCTATATTCGCAACAACTTTGGAGTATTGGACATATCTGGTTGTTTTAACATACCATGGAATACATGATTAATCCAAACACGAAGGTGTGTGGAACATCCATCATGTATTTTGCTCATCAGTGTTTTGGGACACCGAGTCTTGCAAAAACTCTTTCCATGTGACTTCGGCAAGAATCACTCCTTGGCGTTTTTAAATGCTAAAAGGTTTTAGCATCTTGTCAATATGTATTCATTGCTTAGCCCCATTAGGTAAATCTATCTCCATAGATCATCATGCCCAATATTGATGGTATTTAGCCTAAGTACTTTATCGAAAAACTATTTTCAAATGAAGTCCTAATTCGTGTCAAGAAATTTATTTCCAATTAACAATGTGTCAAGCACACAAGGTGTTTAGAAATATTATTCTGCTCCCACTTACTTTCTTGAATCATAAGCATCTTCGTTACCCATTGATGAAGTCAAACCCCTTTTGACTATTTCATCAAAACACGAAGATTCCAACTCCATTTTGCTCTCTTCTGTCCATTGCTGGAACTCTGAAGTTTGCAAACTTACTAGCATCCTCTGGATTGACAAAATATCTTGGACTGTAACACATGCAAGTCCTTGGTTTCATTTCCATCAGATGGAAATCCTATTGTCATCCATGTTTCATATCTCATGATTGAAATATGTATTAATTGCTAGTTCAACCCGAACTGACTTTAAGCATCGCTACGATGAAACAACTTCATCGTAGTCAACTCCTTGAACTTGTTAATTCAACAAGTCGAGCTTTATGGATAAAACATTTTTATCCGTATCAGTTTTAGTTCCATAAATATTCGTTAGACTCTAAGTCTTCTGAAAGGTGTATCAAGATTTTAATCTTGAAACATTTATATGGAAACTATCTCGGATTGTGTTGGCATTTAGCCAATTCCGGAGTCAGGGCCCATCAACGCTTCCTTGTGTATCGTAGGTATACTGTTGTCTAACAACAATATCTCGTTTGCGCACCTGAGAGGTTTGCACGAGCCTTGCCTACGTGGTTCAGCTGCAAGTTCGACCGAAGTCCATACATTTTATTGTAGAGACTTACGTATCAGTCGCAGTAGGAAACTCTGGAATTACTTCCAAGGTCTCTTTCCTTTGATCTGATGACGAAGATACTGTTATCTTGTCGAGTTGCATTGTTCTCCCACTCACCTTTTTGAAAGAACCATTTTCTTCAAAAAGCATACCGTTCTTTGTGGCAAACCTATTTGCCTCGGTATAGTGAGGGAGGAATACCCAATGACTTGGGATAACCTACAAAGTTGCACTTGTCTGATTTGGAATAGGTTTGTAACCTTTTACACAAGCCCCATATTCCAAATGTTAAGAAAGGATATAACATGGTTGGGCGTACCATACCATGGCGTCATTTCAACAGACCTGATGGAGCTCTTTTCAGTGTAAAAGCCGCAGTCTCTAAAGCATCACTCTTTTAAAAGGGATAATGGCAAATCTATTTATGTCATCTTTGATCTTACCATGTCATAAATGGTTCGATTACATCTTCATGGACTTTCCACTTGCAGTGGTGTTCCGGGAGGTGCAAGTTATGAAACCCCTTTCACAACCCATCAGACATTCGCTAAACTTGTAACTCAAAAATTGCTTTCTGCAATCGAATTGCAGAAACATAATTTTCTTTTTACAATAACTTCTTCTTCATTTTTGAAAACCTTTTGAATGATTTCAAAAGATCCTGACTTACGTCTCATCAAGTAAATATCCATATATCTACTTGAGTCATTTCTGAAGATAGATAAATCCACTACTTGCAACAACATTTATTGAACTACATACATCATAATGTATGATCATCAATAAGTTTGTTGCTCGTTCCTTATGGCCTGTGAACGTTATTTCAGTCACTTCACTTTTCGGAGGAAAGTTGCAAGTGTCAGATGATTCAAAATCAAACGACTTTAAAATCCATCATAATGGAATTTTTCATGCGGGTTTCTCCAATGTGACCAAATGCAGTGCCACACATGTGTGGTATTCTTTTTAGTCTTGCGACATTTAGCATCAGTGTCATGGATGTATCATATTACTGTCAATATTCATAATATACATCCCATCTTGGATGGAAGCATGGCCCTTCATGTTATTCATAATATTGAACAACAATTGTCGTTTTTATGAATAACTCTTTTGCAACAAACATTGTGCAATGGGCTAGAGTGTATGAAACTCTAAAATGAATTATGAAAGTAAACCCAGAGGTAATGTATTATTATCAATATTCATAACATACATCTCATTCATAATGAAAGTATGGCCCTTATGTTATTCAGAACACCGAACATCAAAAGTTCTCTTATGAACAACCTTCTTGCAAGATACCTTATGCAAAGGGCTAGAGTGTGAAATTCTAAAATGAATTATGAAAGTAAATACATAGGTAATACACCGACGGAAGGTATAGTAACATTTACTATGTTCCATGTGTGTATCTCAACCTCTTTCCTGGCTAGTCTTTCAGGCCATAGTAGTTCTTACATCGAGTTGCAACAGAATGCTATCGAGCGGGTATCTTTGTGATTAACTCACAATGCCCAAGAATTAGTGATTAACAATTTAATCATAATTCCCAAGAACTATATCTTTGACCAGCCTTCTATACATCAAAAACTTGTATGACATTCATACATGAGCTGGATATTCCAGTCTTCTTTCCTTTTGCCTTTATACTTCTAACAGTTTAACTTTTAGTATTTCTCCTACTCACAGAAGAAGCACACAACTTAAGAGTGGCGTTAGCCCCGGACTTCCTAGGCATGAAAGTTTCACTAACACCCTTCGGACACTTCCTTTCTCTTTAAGTTGTTTGTTTTATTCACCTTCATTTACATGACAGGCGTTCTACTGGATCCCTTTCCTATCAGTCTAATGCATAGTAAACACCTTTACTAATAGTTTGCAAACAAACATTGCTTTGGATATCTCATATCTTTTAGCCTTTGTCTGTCTCTGAAAATGATTTTCAGATTCCATGAATATCACATAACTATCCAAACTTTTGAAGTTCGGGTCTCATGAAAGCAAACATATTGCACTTGACTGAAACAGAATTCTAGCTTTTGGATCGAAGGACGAGAGTCATATGATCCATAGCATTAGTGGGAGAATACCGAAAGCATGCGATAGGACAAGTCCTTCTCGGCACTCTTGAGGACAATCCTCATATTACGTTACCAACCGTAAAGTTTTAACCAGATATTTAACAGCTATTCAATTTTAACAGGGAAGGTGGAAACACGAGCCATTATTCTATAACTATTATGCAAACCATACTTAGACAGTGTTCATAATTAATTGCACTGAGAATTAAACAAGTTAATTCTACAGCGCGCTCCCACTCAAATCAATATCTCTCATAATTGATTGTGAGTGATACAAGATCCAAATTTCAATTCAACGCCAAGGATGCAACCATCTCAAGTGACGAGAATTTCATTTGGTAGGCCAACTTGCCAATCACATCTCTATGTGACTCTTGTTCATCTTTCGATGCTTGTGTTCCGAGCTCATGACTCTCATGCCTGAACGTCAAGACAGCCAAGTGATCTCGCTGCGAGGTCTCAACTCACCCGCCTCACACATCCCTAATCGTTCGTACCCATGCATCCATGTGATACCCCGAAATGTTAGGTGCCGTGACGGTGCTACACTTGGGAGAACACTAACTACTTGATATTTTGAGTGAGAGATCACCCTAATAAAAAGCGACTACCGCGCAATCAAAAGGGTGCATCATAAGGGATAAACATCTCAGGCAATTCATAATAGTATGATATGGTATAGCCCTTTCTGACGGAGAAGTCTTGTATTTCTTCGTCTCCGGCATTCGCGTCGGTGTCCACCTTCGCGAAGATTGCCACCACCTTGTCGATGCACCAGATGATATTGCTATCTCCATAGCAGATAAAATAAATGCATTACTTAAGGTTGACACGCAGGTCATTAAAGTGCAATCACATGGCTCCAGCCATCATGCCGAATCATGACACGCAGGTCATGTTAATTACATCATATAGTCATCTCATACATAATCGAATTAATAAGAGCACTGCTATACCACATCACATGCACATGCAAACCATCCTGCAAAACCAAGTTAGACGCCTCTAATCGGTTCAGCAAAAACTTGTTTTACGTGGCTTCTAAGGTTTCGAAACAAACCGAAGCTACAAACGTCCATCATGAAGTATGATAATTCAAGTCACTAGATTAACTTCGCGGGGTGTATGAAACATGAGATAATAAAATCTCGAGCCCCATACTGAACTTCGTCATACGCATGACCCCCGTACAGATCATATCTGCATTTCCCTTTCGTCTGTGAAATTTCATCTTTCTTTTTAACTATGGTGGAATTCAATGAACTGTTAGCACTTCGTTGATCAATCACGATTGCGGATTGCCAGAACATTGAAACTCCACCATGCTGTTATCAAGATCAGAAATAGGCAAATTCCAGGGAAGCAACAAGAACCTCGGGTACCAGATTTCATCTGCTATTCGCACAAATAATTTTCAGTAATAGAACTCATCTACTACTTAATTATATTGTGCAACACCCATACATCTCCATGTATTCTAGATCGCAACCTGCATCTACGCATAACACGGCTCATGATGCCACTATAGGGTAACGCAGCAGAAAACAAAAAAATTCCGACCTACGCACCAGCCCAGGACCACTATGGAGACTGCATACAAGGTTTGATCATTTTCGTTATCGACTCGTAGCGCAGCGGAAGTAGAGTCGATGACGATCGTCGGTGCAGATCCCCGCAGCTAGGATTTACAACCTCCCAACCGCGAGGATGTATATCCTCATCCGCCACTCGGACAGCCCTCCGGGAGGCGGTCGGACAGTCCCCCGGACGGTGTCGCGGACAGCCCTTCGGGAGGACCTTCAAAACTCGGGCGGTCACTCGGACAGCCCTTCGGGAGGACTCACAGAACTCGGACCGTCACTTGGACAGCCCTTCGGGAGGCACTCGCGAACAGCCCCTCGGGGACTAAGATCGAAACTACGACCTCTCTACAGAGTTGCACACATATGGTGTCATCTATCCGACAGGGCTTCGCCGTCCAGAACTAGTTCCCACCAGAACCCAGACAGCCTTTCGGCTCTACGAAACACTTTTCGTGGGAGGGAGAGAAGAAGCCAGATTATGCATGGCACTTGTATGTGAGAAAGAGTAAGTCTTTAGGCAGCCCCCTCCACCCCTATTTATAGGCCAAGCCCAAGGGTGGCTTCTCCAAGAAGCCAAGGGGGAAATACCAAAGGGCCCTCAAGGTGGCTTCTCCAAGAAGCCACCCAAAAAGCACTTTAACTATTCATGACGACATTTTTCAGCGTCCGTTCGAACTGAAAATATTTATGTGGGCTTAGAACATTTCCAGTACCCACTAAAACAATTTTCAACGCATTCTGAAACAATTCCAGATTAGTGATTTTCATCTGCGAAAAGCATCTGAAGTGGTTTCGGCAGCTCCGGAACATTTTCTGTTTTCATCCCAGAAAATTCCAGAATGATTCTGGCACCCTCCAAGAATTATCAGGCATGTGCCGAAACCATTTTGACTTACTGGAATACCCCGAAACAACTTTTCAGTTTCACCGAAACTCATCCGGTGTTCTCTCTGCGGAACTTTTCCACTGTCCGAAACTTTTTCGGTGTCCGAAACTTTTTCGGTGATTTTCTCTCAGACTCCCTGTCTAGTATTCAGCAGATAGATGATCCTTAAGCGTGTGACCCTATAGGTTCGGTGAAGTATAGACATGACACGGAACCCTTTCCGATCAATGATCAACATCGGAGCCGTGGACACCCATATTGACCCCTATACCCACACGAATGAATATTCGAGTGAACCTCCAGTTGTCGTGTGCTATTCCTGTTGCTTCGCGATATGTTACAAATACCCGAGGTGAGACATGTTGGCACTCCCGTGGATCAACAACTTGTCCACTAAGCCAGTTACCTCGTTACCGGTATTGTTCTCTTTTCTCGTTCCTGTGTTCCGGTATCCCTGTGATCAAATCACATTGTGTCTGGCCAGACGATGATGGATACCGTAACACCGAGAGGGCCCAGAGATATCTCTCCATCGTCGGAGGAGCAAATCCCAATCTTGAGCTATCAAGTTACTTGACATACTTTCCCATGAACCCGTAAGCCGCTGTAATAGCCATCCATTTACGGATGACGTTTAACAAACCCCAAAGTTCATGAATCAAGCATGAAGAAACTTGATACTCTCATGGTCTGAGAAATCATGCAAACGTTAACCATCTCTGTGTTATTAACCAGTAACTCATGACGAATGTATCTCATAGCATAACATTAATTCGGGTCGATTCAACACAAATGTTCTACTAACATTGTGCCCTCAAAGTTGCTGGCATAGACATGCCCATGATCAGGAAAACAGAACCATCATGCAACACTTGAGCCAGTCATAGAGGCTTGACTAGGAATACATTTTACCGTTTATTATGCGACACGTGCACATGAGTTTCCCTCCAAGCCTCGTTTTATTTGTAGACTCGAGAATCATTGCAGTTATAGCATGGAACATAAACCTAATTATGAACAGGGAGATAATCAATAACATTTATTATTGCCTCTAGGGCCTATCTCCTACAGTTTCGTACAGTGAGAGGGAAAGGAGGGCATTTCTTGCGGAAGGTAAATGCATGGGTGAGGTGTATACTAAGCTCAGGGATGCGCATATTGTATGTTCTTTAACTACTATAACTCTAACACTTGGTTATGCATTTTCTTTAACCATCATAACTAATTCTTATGTTTATTGTTTAATTGGCCGATCCGCATGCACACCTGAAATTTTAATAACGTACTCCCTCCGTAAAGAAATATAAGAGCGTTTAGATCACTAATTTTGTGATCTAAATGCTCGTATATTTCTTTATAGAGGGAGTACTCTTCTATTCAGATTCATAATTTGATAGATTGTAAGTTTCTTAGTGATTCTCTTCTACCTTGTTTTCTTGTTTGTTTTCATTCAATGAAGATGGAATGATTTTGTGTTTTGTTAATTTATAGGCACCGGGACGACCTAATCGTGTGAGCTAAAGCACAACAGATGGAGAGGAAACAACAGTAAGAATCATAAGCTATGGTGTATAGCCAACAAGACAAGAGTGAAGCTCGGGAAAAGAAGCAACTTGAAATTGAAAAACGTTAGTGAGCAATGGATCAAAGCGTTCTCCGGATCCTCCTCCATTGGTGGCAAAACCTTGAACGTGCTAATGTTTCTGATGTGATATTGTTTTCGATTGGCCTCATCTATTATAATTCCTCAGATCACGCGTCACCGAAACATGCTAACCTTAGTAATGACACTTAGCTTCCAAATGGCATACCTGATGCATATGAGTCTCAAATACACGGATATTGAAGGCAATGAAAGGTTGATGCTTACTTTCGCCTCTAGTAGAGACTTTTATCATATTGTCTGTGCATCAGGAGCTGTCACGCGTCTAAGTGTATCTCCCTAGATATGTATTGTGTCCTTTCAGCCTAGTAGGTAGCTGCAGTACATAGTTATTCCATTCACGCGTAAAACAAGCGTACCAGGATATGGAAATGAGACGAGCACCAAAACATGCACGTGTGGTTGAACCAATAAGACGGCCAACCACACTTACATGTTGCCATAAATAACATTCACGAATAACATAGGTTGCTCGTCCATACGGGCCACAATTATTTGATAATTTCTTTTAACAATATGAATATTTGAAAATATTTGAAAACATAGAACTAACATTTTTTAAAGGACGATTAAATCTTTTAGCACACACGCTGAACAATTTTCAAATGAGCAAACCACATTTTTTAAATATCGGTGCCCATTTTGCAAATATGGGATGAACATTTATACACACAAACTTAAATATTTGTCTAATTTTCCCTAACTATTTTTTATGTTAAAATGTTATTATAATTTAATTTTTCCAAATTTATTAAATTCCAGCCACTCATTTGAAAATCCTTGTCGAAGAGCTCCCATGAGTGCTTCGAGAATTAGATATGTCGGGCATCCTCCTTGACGATCCAGCAGATGACGGTCTTCTTGTGGGCACTACCCCCCTCCTCCCCCATTGGAAGCCAACATTAATTGCTCTGTGGCTGGCATAGAGAAAAGAAGGACAAGGAGAGAAGCTCTTCTTGTGCGCGCGCGCTCGCGCGCGGCAGGATAGAAGACACTGAGCTAAGTTCTGTATAATAACAATCCTGGCTGGGAGTGAAATTTGATTATGTATTCTTCCGCGAATTTTGAGTTGCAACACGTCAAATTGCAACTCAGTAGTTTTGAATTTTTTTATCATAATTTCAAGAGTTCTGAAATGTAAACTGGAATTTGCATGACTATGTACGAAAATAGGAGCACATCATTTACTAAATTCGTGAGAAGCGCCATACAAGATTTGACTTTGTATATTTTCTTCGAGGAACTTTGATAGATTTATTCAACCAAATGCATTCTTTGGACCATCATGTAAGATATTACTAACAAAGATGCTGGTGGTTCGGATAGCCAGCTCTTGGTTGCAGGAAATGTAGAGGTATTCTTGGCACAAAGATGAGCAACAGATTACATGTTGAATATCAAAAGTAGTAATACGAGGATTTTCTGGGCGAGCCACGCGAGATTTTCTCTCCTCCCTGGCGGCTGGAACCCTAGCCGCCGCCAGGAGAGGCCATCTTTCAGCGCCGTCCTCCGGCGGCTCCCCTCTGCCGGCGACCTCGGTCGTCGGTAGTGAGGGGGGTTGCCGGATCCACGCGCGTGGATCGTTTTTACTCCCTTGTAGTCTAGGTTTTTAGGTTGTTCATCGTCCTGGTTTCGGTGGCGACGATGACGGTGCTGAATAAAGATTCTTCGGATCCTTCCCTAATGAGACCATCGGTCCTATGGTTGGCGATGAATTTGGAAACCAGTCTGTTCAAGCAAGGATGGCGTGGCGGCGGCGGCATCCTCGTGGTGGTCCTGTGTCCTCGGGCTCCGCCGTTGCGACGGCGTTTGCTCCAACGTCGGCGTGGAGCTTGGGAGGTAGTCCAGGAGCGGATGCAGATTGTGGTCTGCATCGACGACATCTGGAAGACGGAACGTGTGCTAGGTTCGTGGTTCGTGGATGGCAGGTATGGTTTCCTCCTTCGGCGTCTTAGACTTGGTGGGGTGCCAGATCTGGAGTTCGATGGCGTGTCCAGGGTGTTGCCCCGGTTTGATTCGTTCAACGGCAATGGCTTCACTTTTGGTGAGCCACCTTGGAGGTCCGCAAAGCTGCATATCAGCGATGGAGCCGCGTCGAGCTCAGGTGAGGAGGTGATCCGTCATTCTTTTCTTCGGTGGCTGCTGTGGTGACGCCGGAGGCAGATGACAGGCGTTGGTATCAAGCTCAGAGATGTTCTGCTATCTTTTCAGTTTTGTCTTGTCGGTTCTTACGTGACTTGTACTTTGTTCTTTATGATATGAATGAGACACGTATTACCATGTAAAAAAAAGTAGTAATACGAGGACCTAGCTCGCCTATTTCTATGAAGATAGGAGCCACTGTACATGGAATGATTGTTGTCGCATGTATTCTAGAGATTAACAACCTCCAGGCATTCGGTCTAGATCAAGACTATAGGGCAGTCTCTCTTCTTCCCACCAAAAATTACGCACTCCCGAATAGATATTGCTTCGGCAATAAATGGATTAGCAACTCCGAAGAAAAGTTTGCTCCGAACGACACATCCATCCCCTTCGGTACTAGTCTCAATGTTGATAGTTGTATCCAGGTTTAACATCATGATATCAGCTTCTCGAGGCGGCCATCCATGGCCTAGCGTAACAGACACTCTCTTGTGAGGGATGTCAAGGAGAACAAGTTCCTCTTTTGTGATTTTTATTGAGTTCACCCAATCAAGCTCGTCTTTCCCATATTAGTATCATAGGTAGTATCGTAGCTAGGTCCACGGTTCAATTACCTCAAGCTAGCTCAACGCAAGTTAAGGATGATTATCATTGGTACAATTGTCATTAACGCATTTTTAGAAAAATGTAATTGACACTTTTTAGGATAAATGTAATTAACACTTGGCACATGAAGCTTAGTGAGCTATTATTTGGAGGGCCGTAAAGAATTAACTGTGATGGGCCCAGAGTGTTCTAATTAAAAATGCTAGGGCCCATAGAGATAAGCTCTTAATGAACTCTTGATGCATGCTCCGCTTTCAAACACAAGACCATCCAGTCCATGCATGGACACTAATTTCTTGAATTTATTGTCAATCGGTTACATATGCATCTTCTAAGTCATCACGTCAATCTTTTGTTATATATTACAATGCATCTACCTAGATCTGGATGAAATCTTTCCTCAATCATTATGTTGTCTCCTTATCATATTAATAATTAATCAATGGCTTCTAATCGTTGGAATTTAGTTGATATGTAGAAGATGCCTCCACCAACGGGGTTGGCCACCGCGATGGATATGGTGCAGATGGACATTCCTCAGCTGGCAGGGTTCAACACTGGGACGGAGATGGAGATACGACAATTGCTTATGTCTCTACCGCCGCCTCCACCGGAATTTCCCGTCGGGATGGAGATGGTGTAGCAGGCGCTTGAGCCGAACGCCGGCTTCCTGTATTGAGAAGAAGATAAGATCCAGACCCAATCCGAGTCATTGTGAACATTTTGTAAATACAAGATGAACATAACTCATAATGTTGTTGATTTTTATTTCAAAAATACCTTGAACAATTAAAAAAAATATGGTGGCATTTTTAAGTGTTATGAACATTAATTAAAATTACACAAAGATTTTCTTCGTATGTTACAAACATTTTTATAAAATTGTGCGGAAAAACATTTACATGTTGCGAACATTTCTCCTATAAACCTCTCTACACTACCAGCTGTTCTGGGGTTTTTGCGACACGCATGCAATCTGGCTCACACGATCTGCCTTGCTGGCCCGATTTTACGGCGCTGTCAAAAATAAAGAACCCTAGGCAGCTCTTGGAGAAGCAGCTCTTGGAGAAGCAGACGTGACAGGCATCCACCTGCTCGATCCGTTGGATGACGGTCTTCTTCCTCCCGCGCTCAGAGAAAGGGAGGAAGAGGAGTGTGTGTGGCTACGTCTCGGGTCGAGGGTTTTATATAGTAAGCGGCCGGTGAGGAATCGCTTGACTGAGCTACGTACATTAAAAGTCGTGATAGGCCATGAGATTCAATTCGGTATTCGCTGACCTGTGTGTACATTAAAACTCACACGACAAAGGATAGCTACATGCAGCAACTAAAAATTGCTAGATGTGAACAACTAAAAATCATAAACTTAAGCATGAAAAATTTGCAAGATATGAACATTTAAAAACCATGAACCTGAGCATGAAAAAAAGCAAGACCCGAACAGCTAAAAATCATGAACTTATGCATGAAAAACATGCATCTGAACAACTAAAAAGTCACGAACTTAAGCATGAAAAAATTGCAAGATCTGAACTACGAGAAGGCATGAAATTGAGCATGAAAAAAAATGAAAACTTTGCAAATATCTTAGCCTGAACAAATAACCAAATCTATCCAAGTTCCAAATATGTGGACAAACTGTTTTTATTCTTCGTATTAATCAATGGCATATGTGTCACATCCCATGGAATCCAAGAACAGAATTCCTCACCTCCAATTAGCATCACGATTAGTTCAAAAAGAAGGACTGCGCGGACGCACACAGAGTTCACATCATACAGAACCATTGAACCGGCACATGATGAGCTGTGAAAATTTGAGAAACGGAACCGATCCAGAAATAACCGGATCTACATAGCATGACGACGTTCTGGGGAGAGGAACAAAAAGGATCTAGAACATGAAAAATTAAGACCCAAAATTCGAGAAACATCCACCTCAAAAAAGAAATTACTTTCGAGAAATAGCAAGAAGCCAAGCTCGTTGACCCCTCTCTCCTCCATGTCACAGGCTAGCTGTTGGGTGTCGTTCGTGTCATAGGGTGTACGCATGGTTCTTCTTTTATGTTGCAAGCATGGAGAGAACCAAAGAAAAGGCTTAGTAGTAGTATTTCACTCACTAATTCTTTCGACCGATACATAAAAGATTACAATACCATAAGTTTAACTAATACAGTACTACTATGATAATCGAACCAACTAATGCATAGATCTTCCATGGAACTTGCACGATTTTTTTAGATATAACTGTGACAACGAACTAAACGATTGATCCACGTCCATGTCTTCTTCTCCTCAATAGGGGAAGCCGTGATTCGGCCCAAGCCACTGCTGCGACATGTCCATCCCGGCAGGGAACTCCGGCACCGTCGGCAGCATGGCCATCAGCATCAGGTCTATCACCGTCCCGGCGGAGAACCAGGGCCACCATGTCCTCATCCCCCGTGGAATCCTGGCAGCTGAGGAATCACCATGTGCATCCCTGTTGGCGCCGCCTCTCCTCGCGGCGCCGCTTCTTCTTCCTCCTCTCAACTCCCTTTGTTTCTCTCATAAACACAAAGAACAAATATGACCAGGGAATACACGAGAACACACACACACACACTAGCACCAAGGAAGAGGAACAATGGCATTGCCAAAGAGACTTCCTCGGTGAGCACACGGTGGTACATCTTTTCTCTTGCCCTCACTGCTTCTTTCTTAGTGCTTGATATGCAACATATAAACAAGGAGTTGGCCTCACACACGTACTGACTAGCCGGCAGGTTCGGCCACTAACTCCACGTACCGCACGCCCAGGTAACTACCCTGGAATCCCTCCGGCCAGCTAACAACTTATCCATGCAGCCACTAACTAACCCATGCATGCATGCATTTGACTGGTTAGACAATATACTGTTGTAGCTTGCACGCACACACACGGCCACATCTCTTTGTGTGCACACTGCCGCAACTATTACAACCTGCATGACTCAAAGCAAAACAAATTACCCACCTATACAACAAGGTTAACTCTATCAATCACCCGCTTAACCTTGTTGTCGCTTATTCCTCTCTTGAAGCCCATGGTTGCCGATGTCGTCGGTGCAACACGGAGACGGCCGCCAATGCCATCTTGTCACGCCGATTGTCGCCGTCATCGCTGGCCTCGATGAGAACCACACCTTCTACGCCTTCACCACAAGCGCGCCGCTGTGGCACACTCGCTGCTGCATGTTTACTGCCGGTGCCGCAACTCGCCGGTGACTCGCCTCCATGTTCGTCGCCGGTGACGCAACTCGCCGGTGACTATGACAACAAACTAAACGATCGATCCACGTCCATGTCTTCTTCTGCTTAGTAGGGGAAGCCGTGATTCGGCCCGAGCCACTGCTGCGAGATGTCCATCGCAGCGGGGAACTCCGGCATTGCTGGCAGCATGGCCATCAGCATCAGCTCTATCTCCGTCCTGGCGGAGAACCGTGGCTGCGGCTGGATCTCCAGCTCCACCCCCCAGGGGAACCCTGGCTGCTGAGGAATCACCATGTGCATCCCGACGGCGGTAGCATCACCATCTGCATCTCCGTGCCGGCAGCGAACCCACGTGGTGGATGCATTGCCATGTGCATCTTCTGCATGCCTGCATAAGTGCTGCTACAGAACTCAAGGATGCAGAATTTTTTAGCATACGCACCCGGTCCTTGCTATCCTGGCTGCTCCAATGTTGCTGTCAGATTTGTGCTACACAACTAACTAACTACATGAAAATTTTTCTTTTTTGTTTCTCTCATACAAAACAAGTATTGAACTTCAAACTTTACAGCACGACAAATATTTCTACCTACAATGTGGGATAAAACTTTCAGATTTTTTGCTCCAACATAAATACTAAAAAAAGAGATTTTTTAATCAAACAAATTTCATTTGCCTATTTCTCTTGGATGAAAAAATAAGAAAGTTTTATCCCACATACTAGATAGAAAACTTTGTTGTGCTGCAAAGTTTGAAGTTCAAAACATGTTCTATATGAGAAACAAAAAATAGAAAAGTACATGCACGAACCGCGATGCAGAAAATGAGTGTCTAGATAAGAAGGGCCTGGGTGCATATGCTCAAACACATGTTTTCGCCGAACCTGATTAATAACCCGGGGCGAGGAGCTGGGGTGGCGGCGGCGGGGGCACCTAGAGCTTACGGCTGATGTGGACAAGAAAGGCCTCCATGACAACCTGGTTGGTGCGCCCGGCGGCCTGCTCCTGCATGAGCATGGTAGTGAAGGCCGCCATGTCCTCATACCCCATGTCGCTCACATCGGGGCCACCGCGCCGCAATATGGTACCCCGCGGCGTGCTCCTGGGGCACCAGTTGTCACCGGCGGCGCCCTGGACCTCCGCGCAGTCCCCCACCCTGAAGTGGTTGACGACGGCATCGATGGATGAATGGCCGAAGGAGAAGGCCTTGCCGCCGGGCTTGCAGACGACAACGGCCACCTGGGCACCGGTGAGCAGGGCCTGCTCGCTGGCCATCATTGCTCGCTCTCTCACAGTAGAAACAAAGGAAGAGGAGACAGGAGCTGGATGAAGATCTCTTGGGGTCGGGCGAGGGGGTGGTTATATATCAGCCTGGACGTGGCGAGCGGGCTTCGTGGCCCGCTCATGGCTCGCATGGTCCGAGCCGGCTCGGTCATGGCCCGGCAAAAATTTCAGCCGGTCCGGGCTGCCGATTTCGGCCCGAAACTTCGTCTGCCCGGTCCGGTTTTTAACCGGGACCGCTCGCAGGACCGAAGAACGCAGCCGGCGGCATGGCGGGGGCGTGGCCGGGGCGCGGCGAGGGCGTGGCGGGAGCGTGGAGGGGCCGTGGCGGGGGTGTGGCAGGCCCATGGCTAGAGGGTGGCGACCAGGCATGGCGGAGGCGCAAGAACTGCCGTCGAGTACGTCCGCCGGCGCGGTGGCCGTCGTCCGCGCGGCCACTGGACTCACTGGACGGGCAGACTATGTCCATTAGATGCGCCACACTCGGATCCGTCGTCCCCGCCAAAGAAATCGAGCTGGGAGGTCCTACAACGCCGCATCGGCCGTCGTCTCTTTCACCGGCTGTCGTGCCAGATTCGTCGCCGATGAGCTCCCGCTGGTGTTCTTCTTGGTCATGTCTGCTCCCTCTAGTTCTTCTGAAGCTCCCAGACATCTTCTCGATGAGCTGCGCTTCCTCTAGCATTGCGTCCCTGATGAGCAGCTCTCGCCGGAGCTCCAGAGCGCGCTCTGGCCATGTCTTGACCGGTCCTGACGGTCCTCTCGTGGCCCGCCATTGCCGGTCCGGTCCCTGGAAACAGGACCGCGACGCTGCTCGGTCCGGTCCGGTCCGGACCGCCGCCGGCCGGTCCAAACGCCGGCTCGGACCGGGACCGGACCGGCTCGGACCGTGTCCACCCTGAGTTATATAGCAGCGGCCGGAATGGAAATCGCTGAGCTGAGCTGGGTACTGCATTGAAACTCATGATTGGTATGGCCTGGTACGTACCGTATCACCTGTTTCCGGCCTGGTACGGTGCACTACCCTCCTTGCAGCACGATTGGTACGGCAGCAGCTCATGTATGCGTACTGAGCCAAATGTGTCGGTACCCCGGGCGCATTGGTACAACACACAAAATGTGCGCGTACTAACCCAAGTGTGTCAGTACCCCGGCTACAGTGCGAACATGTTCACGCTGGGGCGGCTGCATCGATCACATATTTTTCTGCATGTCCGACATAGGCACCACAGATTTTCTGATGCATGCATGTATACAAAGCTCACCTCATACATAGCCACCTCTTCATATGACAAAGGTTGATTTTATGATAAAATGAAGCATCAAGTGGTACAAACACTATGAGGACACACCCAGCATCTACGTGGATATGGTGCACACATACTAATAAACAAGGCAGCAAATAGCAAATTCACACAAGACCAAAGCTATGCCTAAGGGATGAAAGAAAACCAAACGATCAAAACATCGATCAACAAATTACATCAACGACCGCATCCGCCACAAGGACAACTATGTTCTGCAACAGCAACCCCATCAGGAGGGAAATGCCAATCTAGCACCACCGTCATTGGATCTAACTACCGAAGGCCAGATTCTAAGTCCGGGCATATCCGAACAATGCCATCAACAAGGAGTCGAGGGAAAACATCGTCATCCATTAACAAGGCCAGATTCAGAGTCACTTATTGCTGAAGCAATGTCTGTTCGAGAGTGCGTCATTTTTGCGAAGATCAGAGGCTGCCCTACAGACTTTGTCTAGACCTATCGCCTGGAGGTTGTTAATCTCTAGAATACTTGCGAGAACAGTCGTCCTGTTTTGGTACCTATCTTCGTAGAAATAGAGCTAGCTACCCATATTAATACTTCTGATATTCAACATGTACTCCGTGGTTTCAGCAATCGAGGTCATCTTTGTGCCAAGAATGCATGCATATTACCTGTAACTGAGAGTTTGCTAGCCGAACCCCCAGCTTCTTGGTCAGTAGTGTCTTGCATGATGGTCCAGAGAATGCATTTGGTTGAATAAATCTCCCTAAGTTCCTCTCTCCCAAAAAAATTAGAATATAATCTCGTACGGTGCCACTGATGGGTTTTACACTTACTAGAGTTTTCATATGATTTACTCAAGTAAGAGATGTGCTCATCTTATCGTACGTACTCATCCAAATTCCAATTTACATAAAAATATTCAAAACTATTGAGATACACTTTGAGTGTGGCAACTAACAATTCGCCTGAGAATACATAATCAAATCACCGTGCTGATCAGGAATTTTAATGTACAGAGCTCAGCTCAATGATTTCTTGCCTCCCACTTGCTATATAAACCCCCCATGCCCGACCATGGGACGTAGTCACACACTCATCTTCATCGAACTGCTCTGCCGCCGAGCAAGCAATGTTGGCAGGGAGGGGGGGATGAAGAACACCGTCATCTGGCAGATCATCAAGGAGGATCACTGAAAAAAATAGCGCGCTATAGCGCCGCTAATAGCACGCTATAGCGTGTAGAAAATTGTCTCGCTAAATAAATCAATGTACAATGCCTCTCTAATAGCACGCTATAGTGCGCTATAGCACGCTAATAACATATTTTCAGGGGCGGCGCTATTTTCTGTAGCGCGCCATTTTTTTCATTGAGGAGGATGCCTGCATTTCTGATTCTCCAAGCGCTCGCAGGGGCTCCTCGACAAGGATTTACGATTCAGTGGCTGTAATTTAATAAATTTGAACGAAATTAAATGTTAACAACACTTTTTAAATGAAAAAATCTTTGTAGTGAAAATTAGAAAAATATTTAAGTTTCTGTGTATAAATGTTCATCCCATATTCACAATATGGGCACCCCATATTTAAGAAACTAGCAAAGTGGCCCTCGCAAATGCGAGGGCACCATCTTTAGTGCGTCGAAATTATTATATCTATTTATTTACATTATATGTAAACACTTTTACAGGGATGTACACCCTTCATAATACACACTATTATATGTTAGGTATTAATATGTTTTTAAAGGTGTAATGTCGATCATTATGAATATATGGTTATGTTATTCATGAATAACAAAGACTAGTTTTCATTTAATAAAAGAACATTAATTATTTACTGATGTTGTCTCATAACCCCTTTGTACAAACATCGAGTTAAGGGTACACTAACAAAACTCATCGGCAATTCGTAAGTCTGCTAGCTCAGTTGGTGTATGATCTCTCGTCTAGGTCTGCACCGGCACTCCCTTTTGTCATTTGCTGCATTGCTAAACATGTAATCCTTTTTATCCCTATCCAACCATCTCGCAGGGTTCTTCCTTGCTGCTAGATATATCATCTATCTATTACAAACTAACAGGATAATACGGGTAAAAATAATGAAATAGCTGGAAAATCCCATGTTAATCAAAAATATCCAGCTTTTAATTTAACTGACCAGGAAACAGCCACCGTTTGTTCTACAATAATAATGGTAATAGATCCACCAGGACCACCACGCCCCTCCCTTGCCATATAGTCCCTCTCCCCTACGTATTTTCCCAGCCTTCTCTCTCCCGTACATAGCCACTAGTGCAGAATCAGGCTTTAGTCCCGGTTCGTAAGGGCCTTTAGTGCCGGTTTACCAACCGGGACTAAAGGGTGGGGCCTAAAGTCCCCCTCCCCCCTTTAGTCCCGGTTCGTCACGGCCCGGGACCAAAGGCCCACCACGTGGCACGAGCCCGCGCCTGGGGCTGGGGGACCTTTAGTCCCGGTTGGTGACACCAACCGGGACTAGAGGTTTAGGGGTTTAGGGTTTTAGGATTTATGAATTATTGTTTATTTTTCCTTTTCCTTTTGTGTTTTCCATTTAATTGTTTTTCATTTCAAACATATTTTACGCTACTGCAGTCATCAAGTGCCACTGCTATACTACATACTGTACACGTACGTCATATATTTCTCGTATGACCAATCATATATCATATATAGAATTTCTCGTACGACCATGCATACACACACACACACATATATATATTTATATATATATATATATATATATATATATATATATATATATATATATATATATATATATATATATGTATACAATTTGGTACATACAATTTCTTCTACAATTTGCAGATCATTACATGCAGGCATTAGGTGTAATGGTATTCTCCTTTGGGATCTATGACATGGTCAAGCAAAAATCCTACAATCTCCTCTTGAAGTGCTCGTATGCGGTCCTCTGGTAGGAGCTTATCCTGCATCTCTTGCATCTTTATTAAAAAAAGGAGATCAATATGAATATATTAGTTGTGTGTATATATATTAGATCATGATAAAAAGAATTGTGAATTGTGTTGCGTACCCAAAGTTGTCTTGCAGATGTGTTCCTTTCGGACGTCATAATGCGAATGTTCTCGCAAACGTAGTATGCATATAAATTATTCCTCGGTACCTGCCTCATGCATTTTACGAGAATAGAATTCAATCAGATAATAATTAATCAAGCATGATAATTGTATTGAAATTATAATTAAAGAGATGCGTGGACATAGCTAGTACTACTTAATTACGTACCTTGGGTCGCACCCATGTCAGCTCTTGTTTCCATGGGCCTTTAACCTGTTTGATGAACTTTTGCCAAACCCTGCCCGACAAAGGAAATGAATAAGGGAGTTATTAATTATTTGATATTAGGAAATGAACTAAAGAGTCTGACATGTGCGATAATGATTGAAATTACCTGTCAACCATCCCCTTCAAGATTAAGTAATCTTTAGTTTCTTTAAGTAGTGAGTCCAGTACTTTAACTTTTCCGTCGTCAACTTCAATGATTAGCAGGATCCAGTGAAAACTGCATGCACACACGTTTGTATAATGAAGCGGGCATGTACATAACTCATCAACTACACTTACTAATTAACATCTAGTAAGCAAAATAGAATTTGTAGTACAAGACAATAACACTCACCTGAAGTTGTAAGGAAGTACTATTTCTGGTTGGGTATTTAGTTGCTTAAAAAACTCTAGCAAGCTCTTCTTTGTCTCTTTTTTGTGACGTGTCCACACCTCTTCATTAATGGTATTTGGGTCAATGAACCCAATGCCATAGCGTCCAGCTCTTTTCATTTCATAAATCTTCATTCTGCAGAATACCACAAAAAATAATATAGTGAGGATAATTACAGGCAATGAACGAGCACATCTAGAGACTTAAATTACAGAAAGAAACCACTTACAAACAATAGCAACTAATGAGAGATTTGTCTAGTGCATCTTGATTGAATAAATGAAACATTACTGGAAACTCAACCCACAAATATTTTGCATGGAAGTAATTCTCTGCCTTGACTTTCACCATGAGGGCCTCTCGCCCGTTCTTAATTTCTCTCAGGTACCACTCATGCAATCTGTGCATTCTCGTTGATAGAAGCGGGATCTCCTCAGGCTTGACCATAGGTTGGCCGGGGACATATTTCCATGCTACTTTGTCATCTTGAATCCCGGGGATAGGCTCGATCTCTAAGAGTTGATAAACAGTGACACAGGCCTCTTTAGCCATCCTTCTATGATCGTTGGTTATTACCAGCTGATCGGCGGTACTCACATGTGGTTGTACAATGAGCGGGGGGATCGATTGCACTGCCTGTTCTCCTAGCTGGGGAACAGTTTTCCCACATTTTTTACCTGCTTGGCTCGAGCTCGAGCTCGACTCCTCTTTTTGTGCATGATATAACTTCTTAATAGAGCGCTCATAGTCTAAGTCCCTTCTCTTCACAGCCGGTTGAGCATTACCAATAAAGTGTTGTATGACTTCCTGAGGTATTTTCTCCTTTGGCGGTAGGGGCGGTTTCGGTGCAAAATGGGCCTAAACTTCGGCATCCACTACGGCCCTGTTTTTCTCGTCAGTCAAGTCGTAAGGCAGCTTTGGAGGAGCCCTGAGGCTTGGACCATATCTCAATTTCTAGCCCGTTGTACCGCTAGCCGCCGTAGCTGCGGCGCCGCTCTTTCGCTGTTGCTGAGGCGGCGGAGACGGCTGACGCAGTGCCGGACATGAAGGAGGAGTCGGCTGACACGATGGCAGAGATGGCTGACGCGGTGCCGGACTTGGGGGAGGAGTCGGCTGACGTGGTGGCGGACTTGGAGGAGCAGGAGTCGACTGACACGGCGGACTTGTTGGAGCAGGAGTTGGTGGCCTTGGAAAGACGATGCAATCCTTTCTCCATACAGTGATACGATGTATGGCCTCTCCCAGTGTGCGCTCCTCGTCACCTCCAGGAATATCAAGCTCTAGCTCGTAATATCCTGACATCACTTCATCAACCCTGACACGAGCATAGCCAGCTGGAATCGGATTGCAATGGAAGGTTGCTTCAGGGGGATTTCTTAAAGCATAGCCGTCCGCCACCTTCATGGATGTGTTCTTCACTTTCATGTGTAGCTCACAAGGTGTCGTAGCTTTGATATCATCCACAGGGTATCTAGCCAGAAGTGCATGATCGGCCGGGATGGAACCCACGCTGTGTAGGAGATATGCCCTAGAGGCAATAATAAATGTTATTAATTATCTCCCTGTTCATAATTAAGTTTATATTCCATGCTATAACTGCTATGGTTCCCGAGCCCGTATATCCATAAAGGCTCTGGGGAAAACCCATGTGCACGTGTGGTATAATAAACGGTAAAATGTATTCCTAGTCGTGCCTCTAAGACTAGCTCAAGTGTTGCATGATGATTATGTTTTTCCAATCATGGGCATGTCTATGCCAGCAACTTTGAGGGCACAATGTCAGGAAGGACATTTGTGTTGAATCGACCCGAATTGATGTTATGCTATGAGATACATTCGTCATGAGTTAATGGTTAATAACACAGAGATGGTTAATGTTTGCATGATTCCTCAGACCATGAGAGTATCGAGTTTCTTCATGCTTGATTCATGAACTTTGGGGTTTGTTAAACGTCATTCGTAAATGGATGGCTATTACGGCGGCTTACGGGTTCATGGGAAAGTATGTCAAGTAACTTGATAGCTCAAGATTGGGATTTGCTCCTCTGACGATGGAGAGATATCTCTGGGCCCTCTCGGTGTTACGGTATCCATCATCGTCTGGCCAGACACTTTGTGATTTGATCACGGGGATGCCGGAACACGGTAACGAGAAAAGAGAACAATACCGATAACGGGGTAACTGGCATAGTGGACAAGTTGTTGATCCACGGGGATGCCAACATGTCTAACCTCGGGTATTTGTAACATATCGTGAAGCAACAGGAATAGCACACGGCAACTGGAGGTTCACTCGAATATTCATTCGTGTGGGTATAGGGGTCAATATGGGTGTCCACGGCTCCGATGTTGATCATTGATCGGAAGGGGTTCCAGGTCATGTCTATACTTCACCGAACCTATAGGGTCACACGCTTAAGGGTCATCTATCTGCTGAATACTAGACAGGGAGTCTGAGAGAAAATCACCGAAAAAGTTTCGGACACCGAAAAGTTTCGGACAGCGGAAAAGTTCCGCAAAGAGAGGTCACCGGATGAGTTCCGGTGAAACTGAAAAGTTGTTTCAGGGGATACCATTAAGTCAAAATGGTTTCGACACATGCCTGATAATTCTTGGAGGATGCCAGAATCATTCTGGAAACTTCTGGGAATTTTCTGGAAGAAAAACCGGAAATGTTCCGGGGCTGCCGGAACCGCTTCAGATGCTTTTCGCAGATGAAATCACTAAACTGGAATTGTTCCAAAACGCGTTGAAAATTATTTTAGTGGGTACTGGAAATGTTCTAAGCCCACATAAATATTTTCAGTTTGAACGGACGCTGAAAAATGTCGTCGTGAATAGTGAAAGTGCTTTTTGGGTGGCTTCTTGGAGAAGCCACCTTGAGGGTCCTTTGGTATTTTTCCCCTTGGCTTCTTGGAGAAGCCACCCTTGGGCTTGGCCTATAAATAGGGGTGGAGGGGGCTGCCTAAAGACTCACTCCTTCTCACATACAAGTGCCATGCAATGATCTGGCTTCTCTCTCCCTCCCACGAAAAGAGTTTCGTAGAGCCGAAAGGCTGTCTGGGTTCCGGTGGGAACTAGTTCTGGACGGCGAAGCCCTGCCGGATAGTTGACACCGTATGTGTGCAACTCTGTAGAGAGGTCGTAGTTTCGATCTTAGTGCCCGAGGGGCTGTTCGTGAGTGCCTCCCGAAGGGCTGTCCAAGTGACGGTCCGAGGTCTGTGAGTCCTCCCGAAGGGCTGTCCGAGTGACCGTTCGAGTTTCGAAGGTCCTCCCGAAGGGCTGTCCGCGACACCGTCCGGGGGACTGTTCGACCGCCTCCCGGAGGGCTGTCCGAAGGGAAGACGAGGGTATACATCCTCGCGGTTGGGAGGTTGTAAATCCTAGCTGCGGGGATCTGCACCACCGATCGTCATCGACTCTACTTTCGCTGCGCTACGAGTCGGTAACGAAAATGATCAAACCTTGTATGCAGTCTCCATAGTGGTCCTAGGCTGGTGCGTAGGTCGGAATTTTTTTGTTTTCTGCTGCGTTACCCTACAGTGGCATCATGAGCCGTGCTATGCGTAGATGCAGGTTGCGATCTAGAATACATAGAGATGTATGGGTGTTGCACAATATAATTAGGTAGTAGATGAGTTCTATTACTGAAAATTATTTGTGCGGGTAGCAGATGAAATCTGTTACCCGATGTTCTTGTTGCTTCCCTAGAATTTGCATATTTCTGATCTTGATAACAGTATGGTGGAGTTTCAAAGTTCTGGCAATCCGCGATCCTGATTGATCAACGAAGTGCTAACAGTTCATTGAATTCCACCGTAGTTAAAAGGAAAGATGAAATTTCGCAGACAAAAGGGCAATGCAGATATGATCTGCACGGGGGTCATGCGTATGACGAAGTTTAGTATGGGGCTCGAGATTTTATTATCTCGGTTTTCATACACCCTAGAAAGTTAATCTAGCGACTTGAATTATCATACTTGATGATGGACGTTGGTAGCTTCGGTTTGTTTCGAAACCTTAGAAGCCACGTAAAACAAGTTTTTGCATGAACCGATTAGAGGCGTCTAACTTGGTTTTGCAGGAGGGTTTGCATGTGCATATGATGTGGTATAGCAGTGCTCATAATAATTTGATTATGTATGAGATGACTATATAATGTAAATTTATTGACCTGCGTGTCATGATTCGGCATGATGGCTGGAGCCATATGATTGCACTTTAAATGACCTGTGTGTCAACCTTGTTGTAATGCATTATTTTATTAGCTATAGAGATAGCAATATTATCTGGTGCATCGACAAGGTGGTGGCAATCTTCGCAAAGGTGAACACCGACGCGAATGCCGAAGACGAAGAAATACAAGACTTCTCCGTCAGAAAGGGCTATACCATATCATGCTATTATGAATTGCCTGAAATGTTTATCCCTTATGTTGCACCCTTCTTGATTGCGCGGTAGTCGCTTTTATTAGGGTGATCTCTCACAAAAATATCAAGTAGTTAGCGTTCTCCCAAGTGTAGCACCGTCACGGCACCTAACTTTTCGGGGCATCACATGGACACATGGGTGCGAACGATTAGGGAAGTGTGAGGCGGGTGAGTTGAGACCTCGCAGCAAGATCACTTGGTTGTCTTGACGTTCTGGAGGAGCGTCCTGAGCTCGGAACACGCCCATCGAAAGATGAACAAGAGTCACATAGAGATGTGATTGGCAAGTTGGCCTACCGATTGCAATTTTCGTCACTTGAGATGGACACATCCTTGGCGTTGAATTGTAATATGGATCTTGAATCGCTCACAATCAATTATGAGAGATATTGATTTGAGTGGGAGAGCATTGTTGAATTAACTTGTTTAATTCTCAGTGCAATTAATTTTGAACACTGTCTAAGTGTGATTTGCATAATAGTTGTAGAATAATGGCTCGCATTTCCACCTTCCCTATTAAAATTGAATAGCTGTTAAATATCTGGTTAAATCTTTACGGTTGGTAACGTAATGTGAGGATTGTCCTCCAGAGTGCCGAGAAGGACTTTGTCCTATCGCATACTTTCGGTATTCTCTCGCTTATGCTATGGATCATGTGACTCTCGTCCTTCGATCCAAAAGCTAGAATTCCGTTTCAGTCAAGTGCAATATGTTTGCTTCCATCAGACCTGAACTTCGAAAGTTTGGATAGTTATGTGATATTCATGGAATCTGAAAATCATTTTCAGAGACAGACAAAGGCTAAAAGATATGAGATATCCAAAGCAATGTTTGTTTGCAAACTATTAGTAAAGGAGTTTACTATGCATTAGACTGATAAGAGAGGGATCCAGTAGAACGCCTGTCATATGATGAAAAATGAATAAAACAACAACTTAAAGAGAAAGGAAGTGTCCGAAGGGTGTTAGTGTGACTTACACACCTAGGAAGTCCGGGGCTAACGCCACTCTTAAGTTGGGTGCTTCTTCTGAGAGTAGGAGAAATACTGAAAGTTAAACTGTTAGAAGTATAAAGGCAATAAGATAGAAGACTGGAATATCCAGCTCATGTATGAATGTCATGCAAGTTTTTGATGTATAGAAGGCTGGTCAAAGATATAGTTCTTGGGAATTATGGTTAAACATGTTAATCACTAATTCTTGGGTATTGTGAGTTAATCACAAAGATACCCGCTCGATTGCATTCTGTTGCAACTCGATGTAAGAACTACTATGGCCTGAAAGACTAGCCAGGAATGAGGTTTAGGTATACACAGGGAACATAGTAAATGTTACTATACCTTCCATCGGTGTATTACCGTCTGTATTCATTTTCATAATTCATTTAGAGTTTCACGAACTCTAGCCCATTGCATAAGGTATCTTGCAAGAAGGTTGTTCATAAGAGAACTTTTGATGTTCGATGTTATGAATAACATAAGGGCCATACTTTCATTATGAATGAGATGTATGTTATGAATATTAATAATAATACATTACCTCTGGGTTTACTTTCATAATTCATTTTAGAGTTTCATACACTCTAGCCCTTTGCACAATGTTTGTTGCAAAATAATTGTTCATAGAAGAACAATTGTTGTTCAGTATTATGAATAACATGAGGGCCATACTTCCATCCTCGATGGGACGTATGTTATGAATATTGATGGTAATATGATACATCCATAACACTGACGCTAAATGTCACAAGACTAAAAGAATACCACACAAGTGTGGCGCTACATTTGGTCACATTGGAGAAACCCGCATGGAAAATTCCATTATGATGGATTTTGAAGTCGTTTGATTTTGAATCATCTGACACTTGCAACTTTCCTCCAAAAAGTGAAGTGACTGAAATACCGTTCACAGGCCATAAGGAACGAGCAAAGAACTTATTGGTGATCATACATTTTGATGTATGTAGTCCAATCAATGTTGTTGCAAGTAGTGGATTTATCTATCTTCAGAAATGACTCAAGTAGATATATGGATATTTACTTGATGAGACGTAAGTCTGGATCTTTTGAAATCATTTGAAAGGTTTTCAAAATGAAGTAGAAGTTATTGTAACAAGAAAATTATGTTTCTACAATTCGATTGCAGAAAGAAATATTTGAGTTACATGTTTAGCGAATGTCTGATGAGTTGTGAAAAGAGTTTCATAACTTACACCTCCCGGAACACCACTGTGAGTGGAAAGTCCGTGAAGATGTAATCGAACCATTTATGACATGGTAAGATCAAAGATGACATAAATAAATTTGCCATTATCCCTTTTAAAAGGTGATGCTTTAGAGACTACGGCTTTTACACTGAAAAGAGCTCCATCAGGTCTGTTGAAATGACACCATGGTATGGTACGCCCAACCATGTTATATCTTTTCTTAACATTTGGAATATGGGGCTTGTGTAAAAGGTTATAAACCTATTCCAAATAAGACAAGTGCTACTTTGTAGGTTATCCCAAGTCATTGGGTATTCCTCCCTCACTATACCGAGGCAAATAGGTTTGCCACAAAGAACGGTATGCTTTTTGAAGAAAATGGTTCTTTCAAAAAGGTGAGTGGGAGAATAGTGCAACTCGACGAGATAAACAGTATCTTCGTCATCAGGTCAAAGGAAAGAGACCTTGGAAGTAATTCCGGAGTTTCCTACTGCGACTGATACGGAAGTCTCTACAATAAAATGTATGGAATTCGGTCGAACTTGCAGCTGAACCACGTAGGCAAAGGCTCGTGCAAACCTCTCAGGTGCGCAAACGAGATATTGTTGTTAGACAACAGTATACCTACGATACACAAGGAAGCATTGGTGGGCCCTGACTCCAGAATTGGCTAAATGCCAATACAATCCGAGATAGTTTCCATATAAGTGATTCAAGATTAAAACCTTGATACACCTTTCGGAAGACTTAGAGTCTGACGAATATTTATGGAACTATAACTGATACGAATAAAAATGTTTTATCCATAAAGCTCGACTTGTTGCAATATACAAGTTCAAGGAGTTGACTACGATGAGGTTACTTCACCGTAGCGATGCTTAAAGTCGGTTCGGGTTCAACTAGCAATTAATACATATTTCAATCATGAGATATGAAACAAGGATGACGAAAGGATTTCCATCCGATGGAAAAAAAACCAAGGACTTGCATGTGATACAATCCAAGGTATTTTGTCAGTCCAAAGGATGCTAGTAAGTATGCAAACTTCAGAGTTCCAGCGATGGATAGAAGAGAGCAAAATGGAGTTGGAATCTTCGTGTTTTGATGATATGGTTAAAAGGGTTTTGACTTCATCAATGGGTAACGAAGATGCTTGTGATTCAAGAAAGTAAGTGGGAACATAATAACATTTCTAAAAACCTTGTGTGCTTGACACATTGTTAATTGGAATTAATATTCTTGACACGAATTAGGACTTCATTTAAAAATAGTTTTTCAATGAAGTGCTTGGGCTAAATAGCCTTTATATTAGGCATGATGATCTATGGAGATAGATTTACCTAATAGGGCTGAGCAAAGATACATATTGACAAGATGCTAAAACCTTTTAGCATTAAAAACGTCAAGGAGTGATTCTTGCCGAAGTCACATGGAAAGAGTTTTTGCAAGACTCGGTGTCCCAAAACACTGATGAGCAAAATACATGATGGAGATTCCACACACTCTTGTGTTTGGATTAATCATGTATTCCATGGTATGTAAAAACAACCAGATATGTCCAATACTCCCAAAGTTGTTGCGAGTATAGATACCAAAGTGATCAAAAGTATTGATCAAGCGACAACAGTGAAAAAGGGTCATTGAGTACTATAGTAGCACTGATGACATGTTTTCTCGCAAGCAGAGATCATGAAGAGTTCGTTGTAAAAGGTTACATCGATACAGTCTTCATCCATGCTCCAAGCGATTTTTGATTTAAGTTAAGGGTTTTGTGCAAAACACAATATGGTGGCACGGTAGTTGGAAATTGTTCCAAACAAGTTACTGTGGCGAATTCTATAACAGAGGCGAAGTATGATGCCGCTTTTAAAAGAGACAAAGAAGATGTTGAATCATGGGACACTACTGCAAGTAGTTGCTCCATAACTCAGTCTGAGGAATCCAGGTTCGACCTGTGATTCACATACATACCAAGCCAAGTCCACACAAAATATGAATTTTGTGAAGGCGTGAAAACGCGAGGATATGCAAAGATACACACGGAGCTGAAGTCGTCAGATCCGTTGGACATCAGGCTATACCACAAGCGAAGTATATTTACACCGGTGTGCCACAGGTGTAAAGTGCATTAGCATCAACTAGATTATTGACTCTAGTGCAAGTGGGAGTCTGTAGGAGATATGCCCTAGAGGCAATAATAAATGTTATTAATTATCTCCCTGTTCATAATTAAGTTTATATTCCATGCTATAACTGCTATGGTTCCCGAGCCCGTATATCCATAAAGGCTCTGGGGAAAACCCATGTGCACGTGTGGTATAATAAACGGTAAAATGTATTCCTAGTCGTGCCTCTAAGACTAGCTCAAGTGTTGCATGATGATTATGTTTTTCCAATCATGGGCATGTCTATGCTAGCAACTTTGAGGGCACAATGTCAGGAAGGACATTTGTGTTGAATCGACCTGAATTGATGTTATGCTATGAGATACATTCGTCATGAGTTAATGGTTAATAACACAGAGATGGTTAATGTTTGCATGATTCCTCAGACCATGAGAGTATCGAGTTTCTTCATGCTTGATTCATGAACTTTGGGGTTTGTTAAACGTCATCCGTAAATGGATGGCTATTACGGCGGCTTACGGGTTCATGGGAAAGTATGTCAAGTAACTTGATAGCTCAAGATTGGGATTTGCTCCTCCGACGATGGAGAGATATCTCTGGGCCCTCTCGGTGTTACGGTATCCATCATCGTCTGGCCAGACACTTTGTGATTTGATCACGGGGATGCCGGAACACGGTAACGAGAAAAGAGAACAATACCGATAACGGGGTAACTGGCATAGTGGACAAGTTGTTGATCCACGGGGATGCCAACATGTCTAACCTCGGGTATTTGTAACATATCGTGAAGCAACAGGAATAGCACACGGCAACTGGAGGTTCACTCGAATATTCATTCGTGTGGGTATAGGGGTCAATATGGGTGTCCACGGCTCTGATGTTGATCATTGATCGGAAGGGGTTCCAGGTCATGTCTATACTTCACCGAACCTATAGGGTCACACGCTTAAGGGTCATCTATCTGCTGAATACTAGACAGGGAGTCTGAGAGAAAATCACCGAAAAAGTTTCGGACACCGAAAAGTTTCGGACAGCGGAAAAGTTCCGCAGAGAGAGGTCACCGGATGAGTTCCGGTGAAACTGAAAAGTTGTTTCAGGGGATACCAGTAAGTCAAAATGGTTTCGGCACATGCCTGATAATTCTTGGAGGATGCCAGAATCATTCTGGAAACTTCTGGGAATTTTCTGGAAGAAAAACCGGAAATGTTCCGGGGCTGCCGGAACCGCTTCAGATGCTTTTCGCAGATGAAATCACTAAACTGGAATTGTTCCAGAACGCGTTGAAAATTATTTTAGTGGGTACTGGAAATGTTCTAAGCCCACATAAATATTTTCAGTTTGAACGGACGCTGAAAAATGTCGTCGTGAATAGTGAAAGTGCTTTTTGGGTGGCTTCTTGGAGAAGCCACCTTGAGGGTCCTTTGGTATTTTTCCCCTTGGCTTCTTGGAGAAGCCACCCTTGGGCTTGGCCTATAAATAGGGGTGGAGGGGGCTGCCTAAAGACTCACTCCTTCTCACATACAAGTGCCATGCAATGATCTGGCTTCTCTCTCCCTCCCACGAAAAGAGTTTCGTAGTGCCGAAAGGCTGTCTGGGTTCCGGTGGGAACTAGTTCTGGACGGCGAAGCCCTGCCGGATAGTTGACACCGTATGTGTGCAACTCTGTAGAGAGGTCGTAGTTTCGATCTTAGTGCCCGAGGGGCTGTTCGTGAGTGCCTCCCGAAGGGCTGTCCAAGTGACGGTCCGAGTTCTGTGAGTCCTCCCGAAGGGCTGTCCGAGTGACCGTTCGAGTTTCGAAGGTCCTCCCGAAGGGCTGTCCGCGACACCGTCCGGGGGACTGTTCGACCGCCTCCCGGAGGGCTGTCCGAAGGGAAGACGAGGGTATACATCCTCGCGGTTGGGAGGTTGTAAATCCTAGCTGCGGGGATCTGCACCACCGATCGTCATCGACTCTACTTTCGCTGCGCTACGAGTCGGTAACGAAAATGATCAAACCTTGTATGCAGTCTCCATAGTGGTCCTGGGCTGGTGCGTAGGTCGGAAAATTTTCGTTTTCTGCTGCGTTACCCTACACGCTGCTTCTCGGCGTAGATGGGACGGTGCTATCCAATGCTGGATCTGCTTGCTGCTGCCGCTGAGACGCCCTTTCCTGGATAAGTGAGTCGATCTGCTCCTGTTGCCGCATGAAAGCGCGTTCCAACTCCGCTTGCTTTGATTCTACCAGTTGAAGGCGGTGTGCTTCCTGCTTCCTCTGCTCCTCCTCCAGCTTCCTCTGCTCCTCCTCCTGCTTCTTCTTTCTTGCACGGCTTTTGTAAGTGGCGTTCCAATCCGCAAACCCCTCAAACCACGGAACAACGCCTTTGCCTCGTGTTCGTCCCGGGTGTTCAAGATTCTTCAGGGCGCGCGTAAGCTCGTCCTTCTCTCTGTTGGGCTTGAACGCCCCCATTCGAGCATCTTCTATTGCAACAAGTAAAGCGTCGGAGGCTTCTTTAAGAATTGTCCGCTCCATAACCAGCCCTGTCTCTGGGTCCAACTTCCCCCCATGTGCATAAAACCAAGTCCTGCACCTGTCGGGCCAACTCAATGTAACTGGAGTGACCCCTGCAGCAATCATCTCTTGATCAGCGAGATCCCACTTAGGCCAGCCGACCTGGTAGCCACCTGGCCCCACAGTATGGTGCCACTTTTTTTTCGCAGCATTAATCTTGTTTATTCTGGATAGTTCCTGAGCTGCTTCAGATTCCTTGTACTGCACAAAAGCGTCCCAGTGATCTCTTGCCTTCTCCAGTGTTCCCTTGAATTCTGGAGTCTGCTTTCCTGCTTTGACGTACCCGGCCCATATGTTTTTCTTGTAGTTGTTGAATGCTATCGCCATCTTTTTAAGAGCACTCTTCTTGACTTTCTCCCGTTCTGCATCTGTCAAATGATCTGGTAGGGTGAAATGTGACATGAGCGATTCCCAAAGCAGATCTTTTGCTCTTTTATCGACAAAAGTAACTCCTTGATCTCCCTTTGCTAGCTTATTCCATTCTTGAACGGAGATCGGGATTTGGTCCCTGACAATAACTCCGCATTGACGAGTAAACTTGTCCGCATTCTTCTTAGGTTCAAGCGATTCGCCATTTGGTTTGATGGCATCGATGTTGTACTTTACGCCAGCCTGCAACCTTTTGGCCGGGCCTCGTACTGCCCTGCTTGTAGAAGATTTGCTCGATCCGGAGGGCTAAAAGAAAAAAGATTGATTTGTTAATATATATATATATACACACACACACAAATCAATTAATACATGTAATGATCACCAGATGCCTTGTATAAATATACCTCGCCGGTCTTTGTTATTTGAAGAACATTTCCTTCGTCATCATTGTTGTGGCCTTCATCTATTCGTTCGTCTTCATCAAATAGCATACCCTCACCGGAATTGTTCAGATATTGCGAGCCGTCATCTTCAGGTTCATTCTCATCTGGGCTCGGGGAGCGTATGATGTCGAACATGGTCTCTTCTCTGTCTCTGCCGGTATCGTCCATAGCTTAACTAATCCAGAAGAAAGATAAAACAATTTAGTATTCAAATTAGAATGCAATCAATAATGAAAAACTGAATCATAGTAGATAATACGCATCTTGAATAATATCATTAATACATCTCGAATAATCCAGATAAGATGCATCATCGAATATAATCTTGAATACATTGTCTCGAATACATTTCGAGTATTATCACTAATACATCTCGAATATTATCATATATATAACATCACTAGCTAATACAGATCGAATATTATCGAAGAATCTAGTTCACTCGTGGTTACTGAGGCGCAGGCGGTGGACACCCAAAGAGAAGGAACCATCACAGGATCATAGCTCGGGTGAGAACCCTGAAGAACTTGCCAGGTATTGGAGAACCTAATGTCCAACGCAACCATGTAGCGACGGATGTGCTCGTCCTCCTCCCTGACACGGCGATGTACCACCTCCGCGGGGGCAGGCTGCCTCTGCACCGAAAGTGGCCCACGCGACTGCCACCAAAGAAACTACAGGTCGACGACGGGAGCCCGGTTCCTCAGCAAGCTGCGCGCCCCGGAAGGTAGCACCTCCCAGTGCCAGCCCGGCGGAGCCCAGTGCAGGACATGGCGCCTCTGAAGCAGGTCGTCGCCAACAAGTCGACGACGAGGATGCGGGCCGGGCATCGTCCTAGCCAAAAATGTTTCTATGCAAATTTAATATTTTTTTAAATGCTTGATTATGATTATTGTAATTCTTGTTCACTTGATTTTTGCAAATACAAGACAAACTTTTGCAAATACAACATTAAAATATTTTTTCTGTACAACTTTTTTCTATGCAACTTTTTTCTATACTATACATATATATGGTCAAATTTTTCCTATGCAACTTTTTTCAATCCAAAATTTTTCTATACAACAATCCAAAATTTTACTATGATGATACAACATTAAAAGTATAAAAAACTAAAAAATAGAAAAAAATCTGGCTAGTGAAAAAGAAACAATCTATGCAAATTCCACCATTCATCTACAAATACATACATACATTGTATACGTACATATATAACATACATACATACATAAATATAAATATATATATATATACATATGGAAAAGAAACAATAATCTATGCAGCAAAAAAACTAGCCAGAGAATGAGGGGGCGGCGAGCTCACTCCGGGCGAGGTAGTAGGCCGGCGATGGCGGGGTCGAGGCCGGCGCGGGGCGGCGTCAACGGGGATCGGCCGGTGAAGAAGCACGGGCGCGCGGCGTCGCGGGAAAGAGGCGCGGGCGGTCGGCGTCGATCGGGGCTCGGGGAAGGAGGCGGCGCGGGGCGGCCGGCGTTGGGGGCGGCGACGACGAGGGGGCGGGCGTGGCGGCGTCGGGCTCGGGAAGGAGAGGCACGGGCGGCCGGTGTAACACCCTGGATTTTGCCCATTTTTTTTTTCTTTTAATTTTGGTCCGGATTTGCTTTTCTGTGACTTAGTGGTCTTGAAACCTGGAGGGATCACCCTTCATTCTTCTTCCCGAGTGGCTTGCCAACTTCAAAACCATCCCAAGACCATGTCATTTCCGTCTTGGGCCAATCCCAATATTCTTTTTCTTGGGAATATTCCTTTTTCTATTAAAGGAATAACCCCGTTTGCTCTGAGTTATGAAGCAACTCACATTTCCATCATTCCCAAAATTCCCAAATAATTCTCATAAATTGTTTGGGTCATATATTCCACAAATATGTCAAACCTTTCCTTGCCATGTTCAAAAATATTTCACAAAGATTCCTTTTCTGATTTTGCCTTATCTGTCAGATTGAGAAGCAAGTACCCTTTATATTTGATTGCTTGCTCTCAAACTTTTTGTGCACTCTTTCCAACCCATATCATTGCCACATGCCAAAGTTCAACTTTATTTGGATAATAAATCTCTCTTGGCTAATTCCCAAAGTTTCTGGGCAATTGGAATCTTTGTGAAGCAAGTGCTAGCTAGGTGTATCCAAATAAGTTGCAATTTTGCAAGCATCTTCATATGCTCAAATAATAGCTCTTCACCAAATTTTAGCATCATTAAATCATCTATGTGATCACAGCATCAAATCTTTGTTTCTGGTAATTATTATGGGTTGTGAAGCAACTATAATTTTTACTGCTCCATAATTCATGAATAATTTCCAGAACATGCTTCTACCCATATCTCACTTCTCCACCAAATTTGGGCTCAATATATTTAGCCAATTTCTCCCAAGAATTCCATCTAGTTTTTGTCCAGATTCAAGCACTGTGAAGGAAGTACCATTTTGGATTATCCAAATGGTATTAAAATTTTACAGAATCCTCATATGACCAAATCTTCATGTTATACCAAATTTTAGCTCAAGTGGCTACTCCATGTGAGTGCTACTTCAAGATTTGTAATTCTGGCCAGTGTGGTCATTTGTGCTGCAAGTGCTATTTCTCCTCATCCAAATGGGCTGCAACTTTGCAGAGATGACCACCTTAGTGTGTGATCACTCTCAGACAAAAGCCCTGAGTCTAGTTTCTGCTCAATTCCCCTCAAATCATATCAAACACCTTGCGGGTGCATTGTAACCAAGCTTTCTCTTGTCAACTCCTGGCTTCTTTAGATGATCTTTCACTTCCAGAATGCCTTGAGGATCAAGGACTTGCTGCTAGACAACGAATTAGGCAACAGAGTGCACCGTGTACACCAGTGCATGTGGTGACCATGCAACCAATGTGCAGTACTGGCGCTCTGTGCAATGGGGTCCTCGGCCTCGGCCGTTTCCTCGCGGCCTCGCCACCTAGTTATGTCCAGCAGCTTCATTTCGTCGTAGCCCACACTCTGGACCCCTCTCCCCCTCTCACGTCCCCTCCCTCGCAGTACACGACGGCTCCCGTGACATGGCCGCCCCCTGTCGCCGACGGGACCGGTCGATGGAGCTCTCCCGAGCCATCCCGACCCTGCCTGAGCTCTCTCCGCCCCTCCCTGACCGTCCGGGAAGCTTCTCCCCTCCTCCAAGCAAGCTCTGGAAGCGCCGGGACACCAACACACGCGTCGCCGCGGCCAAGCTCGGCCCCCTCCGTCGCTCGCCTATATATAGACCACTCCGAGCCCTCCCGAGCACACCAGCAGCTCCACCTCACCTCACTGCCCCTCCCTAGCCACTCGCCCGAGCTCCAGGGGCCCTTCCTGCTCGCCATTGCCGCCTCGGTCGCTGGCGGTCGCCGCCTAAATTCGGGCAGGCCCGCGCTCCTCTCCTCCTCCCGAGCCCTCCACCATGTTTCCCTCCTTCCGGCGAGCCGCCCCACCCCATCTCCCCTCGCCGGAGTTGGCCGCACCACCGAGTTCCTCCACCACCGCCCGCCCCTGGCCTCCTCTGGCGCCACCCCTCTCCGCCTCCCTACTCCTCCCCAGCTTCGGACGACCCTCTGGACGGAGGAGGCACGGTCCCGCGGTCCCGCCGGTGCCCTCGGTGTGGCCGGAGACCGCCGGAGCCGGCCGGCCCCCTCGCCGCGCCCCTCCTCTGCTCCCTGTTCTGTTCCGCTCGAGAACGAACGGGAGCGAGGGGAGGAGGAAGATGACGAGCGCCAGCGCCCCCTCTCCTGTTCCCTGGGCCCCACACGTCATTGGCTCTAGACCCGGGCCCGGGTGCGTTAAGTGGAGACGATTTTTTATGGAATACGTTTTCGAAGTTAGAAGGCGTATTCTGTTTCTATTGCGGCTTAAAATACGTTTTCCTTTTCAGAAAACGTAATCTGCCCGAAGACGCTTTCTACTTTCAGCAGCCAGGGACCTGCTTGTGAGGATCTTTTCATAGATTAGTCCCTGATCTTCCAACTCTTGTATCTCCGCAACCGTAACTCCGATCGAGGTGAATTCAACGCCCACGTCTTCGTCTCGTCAAGCCCGTCATGTTGGTATCATTTTCACTATGTGGTTCTACTGCAAAAATGACCATTTTGCCCTTGCCCATAAACAGCCCTCCGAGAGAGAACTGTTTCCGACAATCACTTCCGCGACCATTCCGCACTTCTCCCTGGTGTATCCCTTCACCCCCAGGCAAGCCACAACTCTCATCTGCATCATTGCATTGCAATATCATGGTTTAACTAATTACTTTAATAGCAAGTATGAGTTATTTGTGAAATGAATTGGACTATGCAATATTGGAGTTAATTCTCGGATAGGTGACCTGGAGTCACCTGTCCGGACTTATCCGTGCAGCCATGACGGAAATATTACTCGGGGATTAGATATTTCATGGTTGACCTTGAGTCACCTGTCCGGACTTATCCGTGCAGCCACATTTGCCGGTATGGGACAGCCTTGACTTGGTCTGATCGCGTGCTCTTTCACCGGTACCGCCCGACAGGGAAGGTTATGCGTGCGCGCTACCCTGGCCCGGTAGGCGGCGATAACCTTGTGAGCCCAGTTGAGTTATTTGGATCCAGGTCCCCGTTTGGGACAGTTTAGTTTGGCCACGACGGTGGCAGGTGTCACGAGGTGACACAGGGGCCACCCAGGGCAGGACTCCGGGGGAGTGTGATTGCCGGTGGTACGATGGGAGATTCACGGGTCAGGCAGGTTTCATTGGAGCAACACTGGTCCACCCGAATGGGATCACGAGGTCAGTGCTCCATAGTGTGGGTAAAGTGCGCAACCTCTGCAGAGTGTAAAATCTATTTGAATAGCCGTGTCCACGGTATTGGACAGTCCGCCCAGACCTCACTAGGTGGTCAACCATAGTAGTGATGATGATGATGATAGAAGAACTCGTCGTATGATCAGAAGTACTCGATGGATCGTGAGTATTCTGAGGGTTGTGAGACAACCCGGAAGAGAGTATGTTTGACTTGTGGTGCAGACGGAATCAGGTATATGATATGATAGCCATGGGATGGCTATGAGTTGAGTGGTCGGATGACCTCATGCTTGGGAATTGGGATTTGGCACAGGTTTGGATTGCATCCTGAGATTATTTGGAGTACAAAATTAAATATTCTTTACCTTACTGCATTTACTTCAGAAGTTATCTTGCTGGATAACCCTGCTTGTTAATTTTGACTGCTATGATGTTGTCTTGCCTTAATGCTGATGTTTGTTGTGAGCTTGCGAGTACATTCAAAGTACTCACCTGGCGTGTCATGCCAGTCTGCAGGTCATGCCATGATTGCTTGCTTGTCGAGGATACTGAGTTTGCGACCTAGGAGACGCGTTCTAGCCAGAGTCCCTGCGGAGTGGAGTCCATCACCGCCGTCGTTGTTCCGCTGCCAAGAGAGTTACTCCGCTGTTAGCATAGAGCTACCCCGGGCAGGCGTAGTGTCGCCGTGCTGATGTAATCCATGTACCCTTTGTAACCATATTCATTGAAATAAAGAGCTGATTTGTTCTATGCCAACAGTGCCGTATTCCAGAAGACTTGTCTCTGGGCTGGAATACGGGGCGTTCCGGTTTCCTCTGAGCCAGGGTGCCACAGCCGGCGCGTCGGGGTTGGCGACGACGTCGAGGGCGGGGGTGCGGCGGCGTCCGGCTTGGGGGGCACGGGCGGCCGGCGTCGGGGGCGGAGACGACGAGGCGTGGGAGAGGCGAGACGGCGTCGGGGCAGGCGAGGACGGCAGCCTGGCGGCGTCTGTAGTGGTCGGCGTCGAGATGAGAAGCAGAGAGCTCTGAAATTTTTCAAGTCCTGTATATATATGCGGAGACCTTTAGTCGCGGTTGGAGCCACCAACCAGCACTAAAGGCGCCTTTAGTCCCGGTTGGTGGCTCCAACCGCGACTAAAGGGGGGCCTTTAGTCGCGGTTGGAGCCACCAACCGGGACTAAAGGTCTGGTACTCGCGCAGGCGCGGTGCAAGGCAAGTTTAGTCCCACCTCTCTTGCCGAGAGGCATCTGCACCAGCTTATAAGCCCCGCCGCGGCATCACCCTCAAGCTCCTATCTAAAGAAGAACATGTGGGCCTACCGATCTGTCCTGCCCTGTGGGACCTATTGGGCCGTGCGGGCCTGCATCCTGGCCCAACTAGTAGTTGGGTTTCTAGTCGTATGCAGGCCGTGGCGACCCAGTAGGCGGGCTTTTTTAAATTTATTTATTTTCCAGGTTTTTTTGTTTTCTGCTTTATTTATTTTCTTTTGTTTCTGAGTTGTTTTTTGCTTTATTTAGAGTTTCTAAGTGAATCTTTTTGCTTTAGGTCACAAAAATTATAAACTTTATGTTAATGACAGTGGTTTTTAAATTTGAGTAGTTTAAATTTGAATTATTTGAAATTTGTGTGAATCACTAGTTTGTGAATAACTTTACTTTAAAACTAGATTTTTGAGTGATTCTTTTTCCTGTTGTTTAATATTAGTGTGTTTTATCATTATATTCAATTTGGTAAATCTTAGGTTATTTTTTTGAAAAAAATGAAATGCCTTTGTAACAGATGAGTTTTCGTCCGAAACCCTGATACTTCGAAAGAGATTGTCCAGTTTGTACACGAAGTACATCCAGTTTTTGCCGTAACCCTCTCAACTTTTTAGCACATGCTATGTGGGCGAAATGATGATACCATGCCAAGTTTCATCCTTTTTAGAGTTCATTTGTAGTGCTTTTCTATTTCACGGTCATTTAGCTGGAAAAAAATCAGTAAATGCATGAAAAATAGCAAATGAAGTCATAAAGGGTTGAAAATTGATTACGTGACTGTGAATGGTGCATACTGAAGGCACAAAAATTCTGGAGTTGAAATAAGTTTAAAAAAAAGGAAATGCCTTTGTAACAGATGAGTTTTCGTCCAAAACCCTGATACTTCGAAAGAGATTGTCCATTTTATACACGAAGTGCATGCAGTTTTTCCGTAACCCACTCAACTTTTTAGCACATGCTATGTGGGTGAAATGATGATACCAATGCCAACTTTCAACCTTTTCAGAGTTCATTTGTAGTGTTTTTCAATTTCAGGGTCATTTAGCTAAAAACAATCAGTAAATGCATGAAAAATAGCAAATGAAGTCAGAAATGGGTTGAAAATTGATGATGTGGCTTTGAATGGTGCATACTGAAGGCACAAAAAGTCTGGAGTTGAAATAAGTTTAAAAAATGAAATGCCTTTGTAACAGATGAGTTTTCATCCGAAACAGTGATACTTCGAAAGAAGTTGTCCATTTTGTACATGAAGTGCATCCAGTTTTTGCCATAACCCTCTCAACTTTTTAGCACATGCTATGTGCGTGAAATTATGATACCATGCCAACTTTTAACATTTTCAGAGTTCATTAGTAGTGCTTTTCAATTTTAGGGTCATTTAGCTATAAAAAACCAATAAATGCATGAAAAATAGCAAATGAAGTCAGAAAGGGATGAAAATTGATGTCGTGGCTTCGAATGGTGCATACTGAATGCACAAAAAGTCTGGAGTTGAAATAAGTTTAAAAAAATGAAATGCCTTTGTAACAGATGAGTTTTCGTCTGAAACACTGATACTTCGAAAGAGATTGTCCATTTTGTACACGAAGTGCATCCATTTTTTGCCATAACCCTCTCAACTTTTTGGCACTTGCTAAGTTCGTGAAATGATGATACCATGCCAACTTTCAACCTTTTCAGAGTTCATTTGTAGTTCTTTTCAATTTCTGGGTCATTTAGCTCAAAAAAAATCTGTAAATGCATGAAAAATAGCAAATGAAGTACATAATGCATGAAATATTTTGTTTGGACATAATATTTTTCGCGTTTCAAGTGCCAAAACACATAAGTACCCTAACTATTACAAAGATTCCCTCCGGTTTGTCCGAAGTGGGACTTTCCAGATATATAAGTCCGAAAACTCACTAGAGAAGAAAGTGATGACGGTGAAGCCGGTCACACTAGTAGAAAACAGGGCTTTGGTTGAGGCTAGGATAAGGGCATTAATCCTGGTTCACTTACGAACCGGGACCAAAGGGTGCATCAGTCCCGGTTCGTGAGGCTAGGGCGCCAGCCGGGCCTCGGGGGCCATTGGTCCCGGTTTGTCTGACACCTTTGGTCCTGGTTCCAGACATGAACCGGGACCAATGGGCTTCTCTCCTGGCCCAGCACCTTTAGTCCCGGTTTGTGGCTGGAACCGGGACCAATGGTCAGTCTTCTGTCCCGGTTCTAGCCACCAACCAGGACTAAAGATAAGCCTATATATACCCCCGCCCCTGCCCGCTCACTCCTCTGTTTTTTGTCCGGCCGGCGTGTGCAGGTGTGTGTTCCTCTAGCTCTCACCTCCTATGCACATCAGGTGTTCGATGAAATGCCCGAGCCACACTTAAGCTTTCTCCTCTCCAACCTCCATTTTCCTCAAGATTTGTCTAGGTTTGGCGGTCCGTCCTGTCCCGTCCCCGTCCTCACCACCGTCGATCGCCCGCGCCGATCTCGTCGCCGGCACCACCGTGGTGAGCCTTTTGTTCTTATCTTCTTTCTAAAAGAAAAAAATTCTTACTTGTATGATTTAGATAGATACTTGTATAAGTTTCTTACTTTTATTATTGTTTGTTATTATATAGTGCCATGGTTTTGGTATCCGCCCCCGTCGGCGTCCTGTCTATGATTCGGATGTGGTATATTATCTTTTATAACTATTTCTTTCATTTAGTGTTTATGACAATTATGCCGACCAACGTAAGATAGATGTTTTTATCTAGGAGGTATGTGAACCGGAAATTCCAGCCGACCCTCTTGTCGAGAGGTTAAATTTAGTTGAAAAAGAAAACAATTACTTGAAGAAAAAAATGAAAAGAATTGAGGTGGAGAAGATGGAATTGGAGTTGCATGTTGCGGATGTCGTCGATGATTACAAGATCAAGATGGATGAAATGCGCTTGAAGATTAGAAAGATTAAAAAATATGCCATTCATACTGAAGCTTGGTATCATTATGCCGTTGGATCAATTGTTACCTTAGTTGCGATTATGATCGCATTTGTTGTTGCATTGAAATGTTTTACATAGTTTCAATGTATGTTTTAATTAGATACTCTAGAGAGCTATATGTTGTTCAATGAGAACTATGTATGAACTTTATGTATTTATTTTTTCAATAATAACATTTGATCACTACTATACTTTGGTTTTAATGTGATGATGAACTTCTATTAATTTGGTCACTTCTTTATTCATGATGTTCTGTAATGGTTTTTGACACACTTAATTATATATAATGCACGCAGATGAACCGGCAATGGATGTACGGTGACCGACGCACCTCCGAGTACATTAAGGGCCTGCATAATTTTCTCGAAGTGGCTGAGGCAAACAAGCAGAATGGTTTTATGTGTTGTCCATGCCCTATCTGTGGGAATACGAAGGATTACTCTGACTCGAAAACCCTGCACGTCCACCTGCTTTAGAAGGGTTTCATGCCACACTATAATGTTTGGACCAAGCACGGAGAAAGAGGGGTTATGATGGAAGACAACGAAGAAGAAGAGGATGATGACAACTATCCACCCCCTGAATACGGTGATGCTGCAACGGGGGAAGCTGAAGATCAAGAGGAACCAGACGATGTGCCCGATGATGATCTTCGCCGGGTCATTGTTGATGCAAAGAGACAATGCCAAAGTGAAAGGGAGAAGTTGAAGTTCGATCGCATAGTAGAGGATCACAAAAAAGGGTTGTACCCAAATTGCGAAGATGACAACACAAAACTCGGTATCACACTGGAATTGCTGCAATGGGAGGCAGACAATGGTGTATCTGACAACGGATATGGGAAGCTACTGAAAATATTGAAGAAGAAGTTTCCAAAGGATAACGAATTGCCCGACAGTACGTACGAAGCAAAGAAGGTTCTATGCCCTCTAGGATTGGAGGTGTAGAAGATACATGCATGCCTTAATGACTGCATCCTCTACCGCGGTGCGTACGAGGATTTGAACGCATGCCCGGTATGTGGTGCATTGCGGTATAATATCAGATGAGATGACCCTGGTGATGTTGAGGGCGAGCGCCCTAGGAAGTGGGTTCCTGCCAAGGTGATGTGGTATGCTCCTATAATACCATGGTTGAAACGTCTGTTCAGAAACAAAGAGCATGCCAAGTTGATGCGATGGCACAAAGAGGACCGTAAGAAAGACGGGAAGTTGAGAGCACCCGCTGACGGGTCGCAGTGGAGAAAAATCAAGAGAATGTGGGGGGACTTTGCAAGTGACGCAAGGAACGTATGGTTTGGTTTAAGGGTGGATGGCATTAATCCTTTTGGGGAACAGAGCAGCAATCATAGCACCTGGCCCGTGACTCTATGTATCTATAACCTTCCTCCTTGGTTGTGCATGAAGTGGAAGTTCATTATGATGCCAGTGCTCATCCAAGGCCCTAAGCAACCCAGCAACGACATTGATGAGTACCTACGGCCATTAGTTGAAGAACTTTTACAGCTGTGGAATGGAAAAGGTGTACGTGTGTGGGATGAGCACGACCAGGAGGAATTTGACCTACATGCGTTGCTGTTTGTAACCATCAATGATTGGCCTGCTCTCAGTATCCTTTCAGGAGAGACAAACAAGGGATACCACGCATGCACGCACTGTTTAGATGACACCGAAAGTATATATTTGGACAAATGCAGGAAGAATGTGTACCTGGGACATCGTCGATTTCTTCCGACCAACCATCAATGTCGAAAGAAAGGCAAACATTTCAAAGGTGAGGCAGATCACCGGAAGAAGCCCGCCCTCCGTACTGGTGATCACATACTTTATATGGTCAATGATTTACAAGTAATCTTTGGAAAGGGTCATGGCGGACTATCTGTTCCGAATGACGCTGAGGGACGCGCACCCATGTGGAAGAAGAAATCTATATTTTGGGACCTACCCTATTGGAAAGACCTAGAGGTCCGCTAAGCAATCGGCGTGATGCACGTGACAAAGAATCTTTGTGTGAACCTGCTAGGCTTGTTGGGCGTGTATGGGAAGACAAAAGATACACCGGAGGCACGGGAGGACCAGCAACGTGTGCATGAAAAAGACGGCATGAATCCAAAGCAGTATGAAGGTCCTGCCAGCTACACTCTTACCAAAGAAGACAAGCAAATCTTCTTTGAATGCCTGCTCAGTATGAAGGTCCCGTCTGGCTTCTTGTCGAATATAAAGGGAATAATAAATATGCCAGAGAAAAAGTTCCAGAACCTAAAGTCTCATGACTGCCACGTGATTATGACGCAACTGCTTCCGGTTGCATTGAGGGGTCTTCTACCGGAAAACGTTCAATTAGCCATTGTGAAGCTATGTGCATTCCTCAATGCAATCTCTCAGAAGGTAATCGATCCAGAAACCCTACCAAGGTTAAGGAGTGATTTGGTGCAATGTGTTGTCAGTTTCGAGCTGGTGTTCCCACCATCCTTCTTCAATATCATGACGCACGTCCTAGTTCATCTAGTCGACGAGATTGCCATTCTGGGCCCTGTATTTCTACACAATATGTTCCCCTTTGAGAGGTTCATGGGAGTCTTAAAGAAATATGTTCGTAACCGTGCTAGGCCAGAAGGAAGCATCTCCACGGACCATCAAACAGAGCAGGTCATTGGGTTTTGTGTTGACTTCATTCCTGACCTTAAGCCGATTTGTCTCCCTCAATCGCGGTGTGAGGGGAGACTGATTGGAAAAGGCACGCTAGGAGCGGAATCAATAATATGTAGGGACGGGCGCTCTTGGTCTCAAGCACACTACACAGTTCTATAGAATTCTACCTTGGTGACCCCGTATGCCAAGGAACACAAGAATATTCTGCGCTCCAAACACCCGGAGCAGTGTGACAACTGGATTACATGTGAACACATCAGGACTTTCGGCAGTTGGTTGCAAACACATCTCATGGGTGACAACACTATTGCAGATGAGCTGTACTAGTTGGCCAGGGGATCATCTTCGACTGTATTGACTTACAAAGGGTACGAGATAAATGGGAATACATTTTACACGATCACCCAAGATCAAAAGAGCACCAACCAAAACAGTGGTGTCCGCTTTGAAGCAGCAACCAAGAGGGGAAAGGACACATATTATGGTTACATAGTGGACATATGGGAACTTGACTATGGACATGATTTTAAGGTCCCTCTGTTTTGGTGCAAATGGGTTAATCTGTCAGGAGGCGGGGTACAGGTAGAATCAATTAAATATAATAGTCTTCAATAGCAAAAAGAATCCATTTTGTACACGAAGTGCGTCTAGCTTTTGCCGTAACCCTCTCAACTTTTTAGCACATGCTATGTGTGTGAAATGATGATACCATGCCAACTTTTATAAAACTTTAATAGCAATAAGGAACTAAAAAGCTTTTATAAAACTCTAATAGCAATAAGAATGAACTAAAAAGAATCAATTAAATATAATATTCTTCAATAGCAAAAAGAATCATAATAATATTCTTCAATAGCAAAAAGAATCAACTGAAATATTAACTAAAAAGAATGAACTAAACGAATCAAAATAATATTAACTAAAATTATGAAAGTATTTATTTGTTAAAAAGAATGAACTATAAAAGAATCAACTAAAACATTAACTAAAAAGAATGAACTAAAAAGAATCAACTAAAACATTAACTAAAAAGAATGAACTAAAAAGAATCAACTAAAACATTAACTAAAAAGAATGAACTAAAAAGAATCAAAATAATATTAACTAAAATTATCGAAGTATTTATTGGTTAAAAAGAATGAACTAAAATAAAATCTTTAATAGAAAACTAAAATAACAGCAAAAAAAGCCCACCTACTAGGAAACTAGAATGACATAAAAAATATAAAAAATGACGCCTACTGGGCCACCACGGCCCGCATACGACTAGAAACCCATCTGTACATGGGCCAGGATGCAAACCCGCGGGCCCAATAGGCCCAACATGGCAGTGACAAGGGTAGGCAAGTACTGCCTGCATTGGAGAGGAGCTCGATAGCTCACCCGCAGCGCGCCTTATAAACCGGTGCAGCGCTCTCTCAACTAGCGAGGTGGGACTAAACTCCCACCACACCGCTGTGCCAGGCTATTGGTCCCGGTTGGTGGCTCGAACCGGGACGAAAGGGTGCCTTTGGTCCCGGTTCGAGCCACCAACCGAGACCAATGCCCCCCTTTAGACCCGGTTTGAGCCACCAACCGGGACTAAAGGTCTCTGTTCCAGCCCTTTGGGTTGCTGAAAATACACCTTTGGTCCCGGTTGGTGGCATGAACCGGGACGAAAGGGGGGCATTGGTCCCGATTGGTGCCACAAACCGGGACCAAAGGGTGGGGTATATAAGCCCACACTTAGGAAATTTTCACACTTTATCCGCACTCGCCCCCGACGATGCCGAGCACATCGACGCCACCAGGCTGCCCTGACGCCGTCCGCCGCCCCCGCCGTCGCCGTCGCCCTCGCCCGTGCCCCTGCCCCGGCCCACCCCCGTCGTCGCCGTCGCCCCTGCCCCGAGCCCGCGCCCCTGCCCCGCCCCCGATCAACCCGCGCCCCTGCCACGGCCCGCCCCCGCCGTCGCCGCGCCCCTACACCGTCGTCGCTGTCTCCGTCGCAGTCCTCGCCCCCGACCCCACGCCCCTGCCCCATCGTCGCCGTCGCCGTCGTTGCCCGAGCCCCGCTGTGAGCCGCCGCGCCGCCCCGGCCATTTTCTTTTTTTTTTAATTATTAATCATGTTTATTTAATGTATGTATATGTACATGTATACGTAGATGCTTAGTGTATTTTTTTGATATGATGAATTTTTTAGTCATGTTCATATGATGATTTTTTTGTTCATAGAATATTTTTTTGTTCATAGCATTTTTTGGTCCATGTATATATGTATGTGTATGTATGGATGGATGGATGTATATATCTGGAAAATGTTCATATGATTTTTTTTTGTTCATAGAATTTTTTTTTTGTTCATAGAAATTAGTTAAAATTTACCATGTTACTAAGTTGCTAAGTTAAAATGTTCATATATTCAAAATGAGTTAATTAAAAGACTCACTAAGTTAAAATTTACCCCCTCCTCGATAACTTCGACATGAGGGGGGACGTCGGACATGCATGAGAGAGAGGCGGTCCGCTCGCCCGACCAACTATCGAGGCCACCAAAACCCTAGAAGAAAGAGCGTCGTTGTCGATCTACCCCCTCCCCGATAACTTCGACATGAGGGGGGACCTCGGACATGCATGAGAGAGGCGGTCCGCTCGCCCGACCAACTCTCGAGGCTACCCAAACCCTAGAAGAAAGAGTGTCGTTGTCGATCTACCCCCTCCCCGATAACTTCGACATGAGGGGGGACCTCGGACATGAATGAGAGAGGCAGTCCGCTCGCCCGACCAACTCTCGAGGCCACCCAAACCCTAGGAGAAAGAGCATCGTTGTCGATCTACCCCCTCCCGCCCCTACCCTTAATTGTTATCTATAATACTATATATTGGCGTCTAATTCACCGGTCTTACCTCAGTGAACCGAAGGGACTTTATTTATTTGGTAGGCGGCTGACATAGGTCAATGGGGTAGAATGGATAGTTTGATCTCCTGCATAGCGATTATTTTTTGCAAAGTGTCCTCTCCTGAAAGTATAACCCCGGCCCAATAACTTCGATATGAGGGGCACGTCGGACATGCATGAGAGAGGCGGTCCACAACTAATCCATTGCTCATATATGCATATGATTCCTTGTTGTGATTAGCTAGGTCTATGTTTGCCACTAATCCATCTCTCATGTTTGTATATTGCCATGTTGTAATATTTGCAGAAACTATGGAAAGAGACTTAGAATAAGAACAGTTGTTGGGGGATATAATCCTCGCCGGAGGTGATCCCTTGTCATTTCTCAACGACAGCGATGGTCAGGAAGGAGAGGATGACGGCTCCGGTGATCCAACAATGGAGGAGGAAGGAGATCATGACGGCCCCGGTGACCGAATGGCGGAGGAAGGAGATCATGATAACGGCTCCGGTGACCGAACGGAGGAGGGAGGCTTAACTGTTGCGAAGTCCGGCGAGGTATATATATATATATATTAAGCTTGTGCTAACTTGATGCATTAATTATTTTTGTATGTACATATATTAATGCTTCTTTCTTCTTTTAGCCCTCCGGATCGAGCCAAACTTCCGTAAGGAGATGAGGCCTGATACATCTATGTCGTATCTACTTTTCCTAACGCTTTTCCTCTTATTTTGGACTCTAATTTGCATGATTTGAATGAATCTAACCTGGAACTACGCTGTTTTCAGTAGAACTACCATGGTGTTGTTTTTATGCAGAAATAAAAGTTCTCGGAATGGAACAAAAATTTGCGAGGAATTTTTATACAATAAAATAAAAATACTGGAGCCAAGAACCACCGGAGGGGGGCACCTAGTGGCCCCGCAGACCCTAAAACCGACGCTATGAAATCCTATTTTTCCAGAAAAAAATCAGGGAGAAAGAATTATCACGTTTCGCGAGACGGAGCCGCCGCCACCTCCTGTTCTTCATCGGGAGGCCAGGTCTGGAGTCCGTTTGGGGCTCCGGAGAGGGGGATCTTCGATCTTCGTCATCACCAACCCTTCTCCATCGCCAATTCCATGTTGCTGACAACCGTGAGTGAGTAATTCCTTCGTAGGCTCACTGGTCGGTGAGGAGTTGGATGAGATTCATCATGTAATCGAGTTAGTTTTGATAGGGCTTGATCCCTGGTATCCATTATGTTCTGAGGTTGATGTTGCTATGACTTTGCTATGCTTAATGCTTGACACTTTGGGCCCGGGTGCCATGAATTCATATTTAAACCGTTTATGTTATCACCATTATATCCATGTTCTAGGTCCGATCTTGCAAGTTATAGTCACCTACTACGTGTCATGATCCGGCAACCCCGGAGTTACAATAGTCGGAACACTTCCCGGTGATGACCGTAGTTTGAGGAGTTCATGTATTCACCGTGTGTTAATGCTTTGTTCCGGTTCTCTATTAAAAGGAGGCCTTAATATCCCTTAGTTTCCAATATGGGCCCCGCTGCCACAGGAGGGTAGGACAAAAGATGTCATGCAAGTTCTTTCCATAAGCATGTATCACTATTTACGGAATACATGCCTACATTATATTTATGAAATGGAGCTAGTGCCGTATCGCCCTAGGTTATGACTGTCACATGATGAATATCATCCAACGAATCACCAATCCAATGCCTACGATTTTCCTACATATTGATCTTGCTAAGTTACTACTGCTATTGTTACTATTGCACTTGCTACAAAACTACTGCTATCACTGTTACTGTCACTATTGCCGTTGCTACTATTATAAAAACTATCATACTACTTTGCTACTGATCAGTTTGCTGCAGATAATTAATCTCCAGGTGTGGTTGAATTAACAACTCAGCTGCTAATACTTGCAAATATTCTTTGGCTCCCCTTGTGTCAAATCAATAAATTTGGGTTGAATACTCTACCCTCGAAAACTGTTGCGATCCCCTATACTTGTGGGTTATCAAGACCTTTTTCTGGCGCCGTTGCCGGGGAGCATAGCTATATTTGTTGAGTCACTTGGGATTATTATCAAATTATCACTATGAAGAATCTGAAGGATGCTAAGACTAAGATTTTTCCCTCTAAGACGAGGGGAGGTATGGAACTGCCATCCAGCTCCGCTTTAGATTCACCTTCCATTATAAGTAGACTTGCAACACCAGCACATGCTATCAATTCTGATATGTCGCAAGTTATTGATGATGCTACTTCTGCTATGAATGCTACTCACTATGATGCTAGTACCTTGCTTGATGATAATGTGCCACTAGGAGAATTTCTTGATGAAAGAATTGCTAGAGTAAGGCAGCATGAGTTGTTGAAACTGATGATGAGCTTGAAACTGAAAATCTTGAAACACCTATTAGAACTAGCCCTCCTAGATATGAATTGCCAAAGGTACCAGAGGGTTATGTTATGAATGAGGAGGCAACTAGAGACATTCTTGCTTGTAAGGACAGAGATGATCTAGAAAAATTACTATGCAAGTATAAAGAAATGACTCTGAATGCTAAAATGAAATGTGATCCTCAGTTTGCTACTTCACCTATCTTTGTTGATGATAAGGATTATGAATTCTCTATCGACCCAGAGTTAATTACTTTGGTTGAATCTGATCCTTTCTATGGTTATGAAACTGAAACTGTTGTGGCACATCTTACTAAGTTGAATGATATAGCCACCCTTTTTGCTCATGATTTGAAAATTCGCTACTATTATATTCTCAAATTATTTCCGTTCTCATTAAAGGGTGATGCTAAAGCTTGGTACAATACTCTTGCTCCTGGTTGTGTGCATAGTCCCCAGGATATGATTTACTACTTCTCTGAAAAATATTTCCCTGCTCATAAGAAACAAGCTGCCTTGCAGGAAATATTTAACTTTGTGCAAATTGAAGAAGAGAGTCTCCCACAAGCTTGTGGGAGGCTTCTCCAATTGCTTAATGCTTTGCCTGATCATCCTCTTAAGAAAAATGAAATACTTGATATATTCAATAATGGACTAACCGATACTTCTAGGGATTTCCTAGATAGTTGTGCTGATTGTGTTTTCAGGGAATGAACTATTGGGCAAGCTGAAGAATTATTGAATAACATATTGAAAAATTATGATGATTGGACTCTTCCTGAACCACCGCCTAAACCCACTCCGAAGAAGAGGGGTATCTTATATCTTAGTCCCGAAGATATGCAAGAGGTAAAGAAATCTATGATGGAAAAAGGTATTAAAGCAGAGGATGTTAAAAATTTACCTCCTATTGAAGAGATACATGGGCTTGATACACCACCACCACCTAAGGTGGTAGAGGTAAATTCTTTAATCAAATTCAATGATAATGATAATCCTCACAATATGCATCCTAGCCAATGCCTTTATGAGTTTGAAAATTACATTAGAAAGCAAGATCACTTCAATGCAAATGTTATGAAACAGTTGAAATACAATTCTGATATGATTGCTCGCTGGAGTGACTTGTTATTTAGAATCTCAAATGATGGTAGAGGTGTAGGAAAGCATGCTTCTATCGTTCAAACTCAGTTAGAACAAGTTGCTAAATCTCAAAGAGAGTTGTTAGATGAAATGAATAATAATATCAATGATCATGCTGTTAGAGTAATGACTAGGGGAGGTAGGATGACTCAGGAACCACTTTATCCTGAGGGACACCCAAAAAGAATTGAACAACACTCTCAAAGAGTTGACACTGATGCACGTAGTCCTTCTAAAAAGAAAAAGAAGAAGAAAAATGATAGGACTTTGGATGCCTCTAGTGAACCTGATGTAGAAAAACCTCCTGATAATGATAATGAAGTTTCTATCTCTGATGCTGAAACTCAATCTGGTAGTGAACACTCACCTTCTGATAATGAAAAAGAAAATGATGAGGTTCATGAAGATACTCAACCAAATAATAAAGCACCAGACAATGATGTTGAGATAGAACCAACAGTTGATCTTGATAACCCACAACCCAAGAATAAAAGATATGATAAAAGAGACTTTGTTGCTAGAAAACACGGTAAACAAAGAGAACCATGGGTTCAAAAACCTATGCCCTTTCCACCTAAGTCAACTAAAAAGAAAGATGATGAAGGATTTGAACGCTTTGCTGAAATGCTGAGGCCAGTCTTTTTGCGTACTCGCTTGACTGATATCTTAAAAATGCCTCCTTATGCAAAGTACATGAAAGACATCACCACCAATAAAAGAAAAATACCGGAAGCTGAAATCTCCACCATGCTTGCTAATTATACTTTTAAAGATGGAGTACCTAAAAAGCTTGGAGATCCGGGAATACCAGCTATACCTTGCTCCATCAAAAGAAATTATGTGAAAACTGCTTTATGTGATTTGGGAGCTGGTGTTAGTGTTATGCCTTTCTCTTTATATAAAAGACTTGATTTGAATAAACTCACACCTACTAAAATATCCTTGCGAATGGCTGACAAATCAACAGCCATACCTATCGGTATTTGTGAGGATGTGCCCGTTGTTGTTGCTAATGTTATTATTTTGACTGACTTTGTTATACTAGAGATGCCCGAGGACGACAACATGTCGATTATCCTTGGTAGACCCTTTTTGAATACTGCAGGGGCTCTTATTGATTGCAATAAAAGCAAGGTCACTATTCATATCAATGGTAATGAGCATACGGTGCACTTTCCGATGAAACAATTCCAAGTGAATGGTATTAATGTTATTGAAAAATATCCGACAATCACTATTGGAAGTTTTCAACTACCTCTACCTACTGTCAAAAAGAAATATGAAACGCTTATTGTTGGGGACATTCATATCCCCATTGAGGTAACTTAGTGTTTTACGAAAGTTCTTCGGTTTCATGCTAATCGAAAGTGGTAGTTATTAAGACCTGACCAACCTTATTAATGGATCATTTTTGAGAGGTATGAAGTTGATGAATTTAGTGAGCACTACTTTCTGTCCCTACCTTTTCTTTTCTGTTTTTATTAGTTAAATAAAAAAATGCATGTTTTGTCTGTTTTCTGAGTTTTCCGTGCAATAAAAAATGACCCAAAAATAAAAGTTCTCAGAATGCTCTGAAAATTTATACGATTTATTCTGAATATTTAAGAATTTTTAGTGCAAATAATATCAGAGGGAGGTGCACCAGGTGGGCACAACCCACCTGGGTGCGCCAGGACCCCCAGGCGCGCCGTGGTGGGTTGTGGTCCCCACGTGGGCCCCCTCACTTATCTCTTCATCCCACATCACTACCTACCTCCAGAAAAAAATCACCTTTGCTCTCTCTCTCTCTCATGTTCTTGCTCTCAAACCAACAAATTTCGATCTCTTTGCTCGAAGCTCCATTTCCGAAACTGTTTCGGGGGATTGTTGCTTGGTATGTGACTCCTCCGTTAGTCCAATTAGTTTTTGCTTTAGTGGTTTATATTTTGAATAATTAGCTACTCTTGGTGCTGCTGTAGATGAGCTTGCATGTTGAATTCTTAGAGTTCTAAGTAGTTTGAATGCTTTATATGGCCTCTATGCATCCCTATGAGCAGTTGCTACCAATCTTATGAAGTTTTATTGAGAAAAATTTTGTGGACTAAAAATTTCAGAATTTTGTTCATAGGAAAAAGATGAGTATATTTAGGAAGTGTGCTTCCAAGAAGAGCTCCAAGGGAGTTATTGGGGAGTCGTCTGACAGTGATCTCCATACCCGGAGAATGGTGGAGCTGAATGTGAACAGGGCGGATACAGGATTATGCCTGAGGACATCGTCGCCTACCGGAACAACCTAGCTGCAGCACAGGTGGAGCCTTAGCAGTGGGACACTCAGGTGCCCGCTACTCAGCACTTTAACATAGGACCCCATGGCTTCTTCGAGTGGTGATTACCAAGTTAGGCCAAAAGCCTAAGCTTGGGGGAGTACGTATTTCCACCGACACTACATTCATATTCAGACATTTCATTCCAGTTGTCGGTGTCCACACTTTTTCATTTGTATTATCCATGTTAGATTTATTTTCTTGTTTTCTTCTTGTGTGTTTGAAAAACTTTGAGAAAATCCAAAAATATATTTCTTGCTTCTTTTTTATTTTTCTTCCTAGTTTAAATTGTTATAGCACTAAAAAGAAAACCCAAAAATATTTCTTTGTTCTTCTTTTACTTGTGGGAGCTTTCCCGTGTAAATAGATTTTCTCGTTTTTGCCTTTCCCTTTTTATTTGCTTGTTTACGAAAAACCAAAAACTCCAAAAATATTTCAGTGTGTTTCTTTGAATTTCTTTTTCCTTTTTATCGAGTCGTACCGAGGAGAAGACCACGATGAAAATGTTGAATGGCTCTCATAAGCATTATTGTTGATCTAACAAAGAGCACATTTTACCTTGTCTTCTCCTTTTGAATAAAATGTTTGCAGATTCTAGCTTTGTCCACGGCACTCTTGCACTATTATTATTTTCAAATCGTACGGTCGTGCAAGTGAAAGGCAATAATGACGATATTTGATGAACTGGCCGTGGCAGAGAGAAATGGGTATGAACTCGACTTGTTCTGTTTTTGTAAATATGTTTAACCTAGTATCCATGATTCAGCCTATTATGATCAAACATGTTTGCAATGACAATTAGAGATTATAGTTTCTCATGCCATGCATAAGTAGCTAGGAGTGGATAATGATTTATCTTGGATGTCAACACTGCGTTAAAATGATTGTGATGTAGTATGATGATATGGTATCCTCCTCTGAATGTTCAAGGGGCTTGACTTGGCACATGTTCATGCATGTAGTTGAATCAAAACCAACATAGCCTCTATGATATTTATGTTCATGGTGTTCATATCCTACTCATGCTAGTATCCAATGTTACTTATGCATAATGCATGTTCATGACCGTTGTTGCTCTCTAGCTGGCCGCTTCTGAACCTATTTGCTGGCCTTCACCTGTACTAAGTGGGAATTCTGCTTGTGCATCAAAAACCTGAAACCCAAGTTATTCCAGATGAGTCCACCATACCTACCTATATGCGGTATTACCCTGCCGTCCTAAGTAAATTTGCATGTGCCACCTCTAAAAACTTCAAATAAATATCCTTTTTGTGTGCCTGGATTGTTCATAGAGTGATAGGAGGTAGTCGGTATCTTCCATGCTAAGCGGGTTATTCTCATGATGAGTGTTTATTCACTCGTCCTTGCACGAGAGGGGCGGTAATAGGGATTCCCAGTCCCGAACTCAAAATGCAAATAATTAAACAAAACTCCCCCAGGACTGTTGTTGGTATGGACGGCACCCGTTGTTTCGGACAAGCCGTGGAGTGTGACTGTTGGTGGAGGGGGAGTAAACCTTTACTTTTATCGCTTGGGAACCGCCACTAATGTGTTTGGCATGGAAGATATAGATAACTGATGGTCGCGAAGTAAACAAGAAGGGTGCATCTCTAAAAATTTCATTTACCTCTGTTTTAAAACTTGAGCCCAGGCACCTCTGCAAATCACTGCTTCCCTCTGCGAAGGGACTATCTATTTACTTTTATGTTGTGTCATCACCTGAGAGCACTGCTGTCATGCTTATGCATTGTGTGTAGCTAATGTTGGGTGCATCATGACTGGATCTTTTCTACCATGAATTACAATGTTTAGTCGCTGCTCGGACTTTGGAGGTGCTTTGCATTTATGTTTTGCGGCCTCAGAAAGGGCTAGCGAGATACCACTATTGTCATATTATATCATGGTTGTTTTAATAACGTGTTGTTGTTTGAGATATCTTATTATTGCTCGCTAGCTGATTATGTCATTGTTATGAGTTAATATAATTTTTAAGAGTTATTGTCGACATGGTTAGTTATAATCTTTGCTGAAAACCTGGGTGCTACTTAAGCTTATTTATGCAAACAAGAGCAAAAGAGTTCGTAAAAGTTTTTCTTTTGCACTTTCAGTTTATCAACTGAATTGCTTGAGGACAAGCAAAGGTTTGCTTGGGGGAGTTGATAAATCTCCGTCGTATCAACTTTTCCTAACACTTTTCCTCTTGTTTTGGACTCTAATTTGCATGATTTGAATGAAACTAACCCGAACTGACGTTGTTTTCAGCAGAACTACCATGGTGTTGTTTTTATGCAGAAATAAAATTTCTCGGAATGGAACGAAACATTGCGAGGAATTTTCATACAATAAAAGAAAAATACTGGAGCCAAGAACCACCGGAGGGGGGCACCTGGGTGGCCACAACACACCAGGGCGCGCCACCCCCTCTAGGCATGACCAGGTGAGTTGTCCCCACCTGGTGGCCCCACAAACCCTAAAACCGATGCTATAAAATCCTATTTTTCCAGAAAAAAATCAAGGAGAAAGAATTATCGTGTTTCGCGAGACGGAGCCGCCGCCACCTCCTGTTCTTCATCGGGAGGCTAGATCTGGAGTCCATTTTGGGCTCCGGAGAGTGGGATCTTCGATTTTCGGCATCACCAACCCTTCTCCATCGCCAATTCCATGATGCTCCCCGCCGGGAGTGAGTAATTCCTTCGTAGGCTCGCTGGCCGGTGAGGAGTTGGATGAGATTCATCATGTAATCGAGTTAGTTTTGTTAGGGCTTGATCCCTAGTATCCATTATGTTTTGAGATTGATGTTGCTATGACTTTGCTATGCTTAATGCTTGACACTTTGGGCCCGGGTGCCATGAATTCAGATCTAAACCATTAATGTTATCACCATTATATCCATGTTCTAGATCCGATCTTGCAAGTTATAGTCACCTACTACGTGTTATGATCCGGCAACCCCGGTGACAATAGTCGGGACACTTCCCGGTGATGACCGTAGTTTGAGGAGTTCATGTATTCACCGTGTGTTAATGCTTTGTTCCGATTCTCTATTAAAAGGAGGCCTTAATATCCCTTAGTTTCCAATATGGACCCCGCTGCCATGGGAGGGTAGGACAAAAGATGTCATGCAAGTTCTTTCCATAAGCACCTATGACTATTTACGAAATACATGCCTACATTATATTTATGAACTGGAGCTAGTGTCGTATCGCCCTAGGTTATGACTGTCACATGATGAATATCATCCAACGAATCGCCGATCCAATGCCTACCATTTTCCTACATATTGATCTTGCTAAGTTACTACTGCTATTGTTACTATTACACTGGCTACAAAACTACTTCTATCACTGTTACTGTCACTATTGCCGTTGCTACTATTATCAAAACTATCATACTACTTTGCTGCTGATCACTTTGCTCCAGATAATTAATCTCCAGGTGTGGTTGAATTGACAACTCAGCTGCTAATACTTGCAAATATTCTTTGGCTCCCCTTGTGTCGAATCAATAAATTTAGGTTGAATACTCTTCCCTCGAAAACTGTTGCGATCCCCTGTACTTGTGGGTTATCAAGGCCCAAAGAAAAGGTTGCGCCAGGATGAAAGGTTCACGATCACAGAAGTCGCGAAAGATGGCCAACTGATTGCTCCCAAGCGGACCAAGGGCACAATTGTAAATCAGTGCAGAGTTGTTGTTAGGGACAGCGTCCCGATCAGCATCCAGCAATCGAATAAGAATAAGGACCCTGAAGTTTCTTATGTCCAGGATAGACTAAAAGATGATCTTTGGACCTCGCTGATGACAAATTTCAGCCTACCGCGAGAGGAGGATCCAACTAACCCAGTTATAGAGCGAGAGTTCAAGGCGTTTGCTCTAAGAAGATGGCAGAACTATTCAGGAACTGGAAGAAAGAGTTGAACACAAAGTTTGTCGAGAAAGAGGAGACTCCAGAATTCATCGGTCGATATGAGAAGATAAGAGATCACTGGCCCGCATTTTTGGCCTACAAGAACTCGGAGAAGGGTAAGAAAAGGTCACTGACAAACAAGCAAAATGCTGCAAAGAAGCTGTATCACCATCACACGGGGTCAGGCGGCTACTACAAAGCCCAGCCATTGTGGGACAAAGCTGAGCAAGACCTGCTTGCTAAAGGGGTCCAACAGCAACATTGCACTGGCCAGATCGTTCAAGGACTTGGTTCTTCGGGGTTGGGGGAACTTTGGACCTAGAAACAGGGGAGTGTATTTGGACGGACGAGCAACTTGCAATACCCATCCAGAAGCTTCAGAAAGCAATCAAGGCAGCGCAGGAAGGGACGTTCATTCCCGACGGAGAGAAGGACGAGATGACAGAGGCCCTCGGGAATCCTAAACACCCTTGACGAACACGAGGCACATCAGACTCCGTTCCGTGGGTGTATGGGTTTCCCGACAGCGGTGGTTATAGAAGCCGAGAGAGAAAGAGGAAAGAGGAAGCAACCGAAATGTAGAGGCTCAGTGCAAGATTAGCAAAACTATAGGAACTTGAGAGCCAGCGAGCTACCAGCCAACCATCTCAGCGGCACGAAGATCCTTACTTCGACACTGCCCCAGAAGCTACCCCACCATCTCAGTGGAGAAGCAGCGTGGCTTCCATGGAGCTCATTCAGCCTGATTTCACGGCTCCTCGCTACCCCGTGGATAGTATCACGGAGGCTAAACATTGTGTTCTAATGACGAAATGCCAGAACCTGACCTTGAAGGCGACGGTTGGCTCTGTTGTACCTCCTCAAGCTGAGGAAACTTTTCATTGCCGTCCGATTCCACATGGCTATGCTATTGTGACTGTGGATAAAATAAGGAGGGATTTGAGGAGCTGGAGCTTGACCACCCTACAGGTGAAGGGGATATTCATCTGGAAAATGCTTTAAGGAGTACCTGTCTAGGGAGAAAGGAGTACATCAAGCTTCCAAACTGGACGCCTCAGCAGACTCAGCCTCCTCCGGCGCGTCAGGGCACTCCGCCTCCTCCGGCGAGTCAGGGCACTCCGCCTCCTCCGTCGCGTCAGGGCACTCCGCCTCCTTCTCTGCCTCCTCCGGCGCGTCAGGGCACTCTACCGCATCAACAATGGCGGAAGAGAGACACCGTCGCTCTGGCTGCTAGCAGTACAAGAGGCGGGAAGAAATACAGATTTGGTCCAAGCCTGAAGCCTCTTCCGAAGTTACCATGTGAGAGGATTGACAAGGAAACCGAAGAAATCATGGAAGCCGAAGTGTAGGCCCATTTTGAACGGAAACCTCCACCTCCGAAGGAAATGATAGATCCGGTGAAAATGAAGCACACTCTGGATGCCCTTAAGCGACCACCACTGCCTCCGCTGGAATCCAACTATGAACGCTGTATTGCAAAGACATATGATGAAGCGCAGCGGTCGGGAAGTACTTGCAGTGCTGCAAGATTAGCAAAACGAAGAAATCGGAAAACAATTCCCTAGCTCGGTGAACAGGCGAAGCAATCATGCCCCCCGCTCAAGGTGTCTAGCGATATAGTCGCTAATCATCCGGGGCTACTGCCCGGTACCAATCTTGGTGATTACCTGGGTGATGATGTACAGTTTGAAATGTTAGAGACAGTATAGATCTTTAGATACGAGCACGAGAAGCCTCTCGTCAAACCTGATCATCCTCCTCTAACAACGATGATGCGAAGATTGCATGCCTAGTACTTGGAAAGCTGCAGGAAGAATGGGACCGATAGTTTAATGCTGAGAATTAAAGAAGAGCACGACCTCATTGGAGTTGAGGTGATGCCTGTTGAATTTGTGGAGTTATTTCAGTTATTCAATCAAGAGGCCCTCGACAAACAACTCATGACTTGCTACTGTCTATAAGTATTACTTTTGTAATTAAGTCTCTAGCTCAGCTCATTCATTGCATGTATATATAATTATCCTCACTATATTATGCAGATTGAAAATCGTCGAATGCAAGGAAAGACAAATCTATGACATTGGGTTCATTAGCCCAAATACCGTAAATGAATGGTCGGTAAAAAAGAGAGTCAAAGAAACTGAGGAAAACTTGCTACAATCGTTCCTTCAACATCAAAACAAAGGGAAAATACTCTTTCCTTACAACTTCAAGTGAGTGTTACTGTCTTGTGCATATTCGGTTTCGCTTACTCGAGGTGAAGTAATGTAATTGATGAGTTATGCATGCACAGCTTCCACTTTATTCTGCTATCCATTAAGCTTGACGGAGGAGTAGTAACTGTCTTAGACTCGAGATGTAAAGATCCCCAGGATTATGCGGACATGACTGCAATGCTCCAGAAGTAAGTTCATTCATTATCGCACCATATCGGCAACTTTCCTTCATTTCCTGATATCAAGTAATCATTTTCTTTGCCTGGCAGGGTTTGGAAAAAGTTCACAGGAATGGTTCCGGGTCTGCCGAAGGAGCTGCAATTTACACACCCCAAAGTAAGTAGTACTAGCTAGTTCCGTGCATCTCTCATTAATTCTAGTTTCATCAATATCATTTATCATGCATGATTATCAGTTTGATTGAACTCTATTCTCATAAAGTGGTACTGGCAGGAAGGCGGGAATCATTTATGTGGATACTACGTTTGCGAGTTCATGCGCAGCTCGACCTTTGAGCGGGGCTACTCTGACAAACAATTTGAAGTACGTAAACAATATTCACAATTTTATTTTATTACCATCAATTGTGTTGAGTTTCATTCATATATATGTATTCACCCCCTTCTTTAAATTAGATGTGGCAGATGCGGAATGAACTCCTACCACATGATCGCTTACGAGCAATTCAAGAGGAATTGGCAGGATTCTTTCTTGACCATGTCATACATAAAGACGGAGAATACCATGTGGAAATTGAAGCTGATTTTCGGTAGATGATGTCAGGGATCGTAAGAGATGTTATATTGTATATATGTAGTAGAGTCGGATAGATATACGAAAACTTGTTGTTCGACCAATCACGGAGAAAGAGAGGTCACTTCTCTCTATATATGTTCAAGATCATGATGTTGTGTAATTAATGGTTCCTTCATTTGCTTACTAGCTAGCGTCGAGTTCTCTCTGTATGTAGTAGCTACCGTCGACCAAGCACGGAGAAAGAGAGGTCACTTCTCTCTATTAGCTAGCTAACACAATATGAAACCCCTAAATTAACCCTCCAAAAGCCCTAACCCCCCCCCCTTTAAAAAAAACAAAAACCCCAGCGCCTACGTGCTGCTGACGCATGGCTGCCTTTTGGTCCCGGTTGGTGTTACCAACCGGGACTAAAGGTCCTCCTGCCTGGGCGCCCCACAGCGGCCACGTGGAGCCCCTTTGGTCCCGGTTCGTAACCCAACCGGGACTAAAGGTTTTAGGCATTAGTCTCGTTTTTTTGTCCCGGTTCCAGAACCGGGGCTAAAGGCCCTCTGGAACCGGGACTAGTACCCTGTTTTCTACTAGTGATCACATCCCAGATTGGGATCTTGGGGTATAAAACTTTTTCTTCGCGTGTGTCCCTTTGCGCCGTAACCATGGACAATCTTCATCATTTAACAGGATGCTCGGGTCAATATTCACTGTGAAGGGAGCAATTTCATGAAACTTTTCACAATCTTCTGACATGTCTGTCTTGTCCTCCACTCCCACGATGTTTATTTTCCCTGAAAGAACTATGTGGCACTTTGGCTCATCGTATGATGTATTCTCTTCCTTATCTTTTCTTTTTCTCGTCTTGGTAGACATGTCCATAACATAGAAAACCTACGCCACATCATTGGCTAGGACGAATGGTTCGTCTGCGTACGCAAAATTGTTGAGATCCACTATTGTCATTCCGTACTGCGAGTCTTCCTTTACCCTGCCTCCTGTCAGATTGACTCATTTGCACCGAAACAAAGGGAACTTCAAACCACGTCTATAGTCAAGTTCCCATATTTCCTCTATGTAACCATAATATGTGTCCTTTGGCCTATTGGTGTTTGCTGCATCAAAGCAGACACCACTGTTTTGGTTGGTGCTCTTTTTATCTTGGGAGATCGTGTAAAATGTATTCTCATTTATCTCGTACCCTTTGAAAGTCAATATAATCGAAGATGGTAACTGGGACAGCAAGTACAGCTCATCTGTAACAGTGTCGACATGCATGAGACGTGTCTGCAACCAACCGGTGAAAGTCCCCGTTTGATCACGTGCAATCTAGTCATCAGACTACTCCGGTTGTTTGGAGCGTAGAATATTCTTGTGTTCCTCGATATACGGAGCCACCAAGGCGGAATTTTATAGAACTGTGTAGTGTGCTTGCGCCCAAGAATGCCCGTCCATACATATGACTTGGTCCCTTCCTAGCGTGCCTTTTCCACCCAGTCTGCCCTCATGCCGCGATTCAGGAACACCAATCGGCTTAAGGTCAGGAATAATGTCAACACAAAACTCAATGACCTCCTCATTTTCATGGCCCTTGGAGATGCTTCCTTCTGGCCTAGCACGGTTATGAACATATTTCTTTAAGACTCCCATGAACCTCTCAAAGGGGAACATATTGTGTAGAAATACAGGACCCAGAATGGCAATCTCGTCGACTAGGTGAACTAGGACGTGGGTCATGATATTGAAGAAGGATGGTGGGAACACCAACTCAAAAGTGACAAGACATTGCACCAAATCATTCTGTAACGTTGGTATGATTTCTGGATCGATTACCTTCTGAGAGATTGCATTGAGGAATGCACATAGCTTCACAACGGATGATCGAACGTTTTCCGGTAGAAGCCCCCTCAATGCAACCGGATGCAGTTGCGTCATAATCACGTTGCAGTCATGAGACTTTAGGTTCTGAATCTTTTTCTCTGTCATATTTATTATTCCCTTTATATTCGATGAGAAGCCAGACGGGACCTTCATACTGAGCAGGCATTCAAAGAAGATTTCCTTCTCTTCTTTGGTAAGAGCGTAGCTGGCATGACCCTGATACTGCTTTTGATGCATGCCGTCTTTTCTGTGCATACGTTGCTAGTCCTCCCGTGCCTCTGGTGTATCTTTTGTCTTCCCATACACGCTCAAGAAGCCTAGCAGGTTCACACAAAGATTCCTCGTCACGTGCATCAGGTCAATTGCATAGCGAACCTCTAGGTCTTTCCAATAGGGTAGGTTCCAAAATATAGATTTCTTCTTCCACATGGGTGTGCGTCCGTCAGCGTCATTCAGAATAGATTGTCCGCCAGGACCCTTTCCAAAGATTACTTTTAAATCCTTGACCATGTCAAGTATATCATAACCAGTACGGTGGCGAGGCTTCTTCTGGTGATCTGCCTCACCTTTGAAATGCTTGCCTTTCTTTCTTACGGTATGCTTGATCGGAAGAAATCGACGATGTCCCAGGTACACATTCTTCTTACATCTATCCAAATATATATTGTCGGTATCATGTAAATAGTGCGTGCATGCATAGTATCCCTTATTTGTCTGTCCTGAAAGGTTACTAAGAGCAGGCCAATCATTGATGGTTACAAACAGCAACGCATGTAGGTCAAATTCCTCCTGTTTGTGCTCATCCCACACACGTACACCTTTTCCATTCCACAGAAAAGTTCTTCAACTAATGGCCTTAGGTACACATCAATGTCGCACTGGCATCATAATGAACTTCTGCTTTATGCACAACCAAGGAGGAAGGTTATAGATACATAGAGTCACAGGCCAGGTGCTATGATTGCTGCTCTGCTCCCCAAAAGGATTAATGCCATCTGCACTTAAACCAAACCATACGTTCCTTGCGTCATCTGCAAAGTCCTCCCAATCTCTCTCGATTTTTCTCCACTACGACCCGTCAGCGGGTACTCTCAACTTCCTGTCTTTCTTACGGTCTTCTTTGTGCCATCGCATCAACTTCGCATGCTCTCTGTTTTGGAACAAACGTTTCAACCATGGTATTATAGGAGCATACCACATCACCTTGGCAGGAATCTTCTTCCTGGGGCGCTCGCCCTCAACATCACCATGGTCATCGCGGCTGATCTTATAGCGCAATGCACCGCATACCGGGCATGCATTCAAATCCTCGTACTCACCGCGGTAGAGGATGCAGTCATTAGGGCATGCATGTATCTTCTGCACCTCGAATTCTAGAGGGCAGACAGCCTTCTTTGCTTCGTACGTACTGTTGGGCAATTTGTTGTCCTTTGGAAGCATCTTCTTTAACATTATCAGCAACTTTTCAAATCCCTTGTCAGATACACCATTCTTTGCCTTCCATTGCAGCAATTCCAGTGTGGTACCCAGCTTTTTCTTGTCATCTTCGCAATTTGGGTACAACAATTTCTTGTGATCCTCTAACATGCGCTGCAACTTCAGCTTCTCCTTTTCACTTCCTCAGTTTCTCTTTGTATCGGCAATGGCCCGACCAACATCATCAGCGGGCTCATCTGATGCCTCTTCTTCAGCTTCTTCCCGCATTGCCGCCTCAGCTTCTTCCCCCATTGTAGTACCATCGTATTCAGGGAACCCATGGCCAGGATAGCTGTCATCATCCTCTTCTTCTTCATTCTCCTCCATTAGAACCCCTCTTTCTCCGTGCTTGGTCCAACAGTTATAGCCGGACATGAAACCGGACGTAAACAGGTGGATGTGAATGGTTCTTGAGTTAGAGTAATTGTGATCATTCTTACAGTCAACACATGGACAACACATAAAACCATCCAGCCGCTTGTTTGCCTCAGCCGCAAGTAAAAAAGTATGCACGCTATTAATGAACTGGGGAGAGCATCGGTCATCGTACATCCATTGTCGGGTCATCTTCATTACACAACACCGAAAAGACCAAATTAATACAAGTTCATACATAAATTTCATACACACTTATTCTCATAAAACAACATACAAACTCTCTAGCTAAAGCATTTAAATGCAACAACAAATGCGATCAAGATTGCAACTAAGGTAACAATTGATCTAACAGCATAGTGATACCAAGCCTCTTTATTAACGGCATATTTTCTAATCTTTCTAATCTTCAAGCGCATTGCATCCATCTTGATCTTGTGATCATCGACGACATCGGCAACATACAACTCCAGTTTCATCTTCTCTTCTTCAATTCTTATCAATTTTTCTTTCAAATACTCGTTTTCTTTTTCAACTAAATTTAACTTCTTGACAAGAGGGTCGGTTGCAATTTCCGGTTCACATACCTCCTAGATAAAAATATCTATGTCAACTTGATGGGCATAATTGTCATAAACACGAAATGCAACAAAATAGTTATAAAAGAGAATATACCAAATCCGAATCATAAACTGGACGAGGGCCGACGGGGACGGATATCAAAACCATGCCACTATGTATAACAAACAACGTACGGGTAAGAAAATTATACAAATAACTATCTAAATCACACAAACATGATTTTTTTTTTTATAAAAGGATAAGAACAAGAGGCTCACCAAGGTGATGCCGGCGACGGGACGTTGCGGGCGATCGATGGTGGTTAGGACGGGGACGGGAAAGCACTATGCAAACCACACCTACATATGCAAACTAAGAAGTTAATTTGAGCTCAAATTGCATATAAATCAAATAAACTACCACATAAAATTACTCCCAAACTAAAACCCACAAATCACTATACTTATAGAGCATTGCAAGAGCTAATCTAGCAATGAGAGATGAAAGGACAAAGTTGCTAACCTTTGTGAACAATTGGATGGATGGGGTGCCTTCAAATCTTGACAAATTTTGGCAAAAATGGAGGTGAGCTCGAGCAAGAGAGGAAGAAACAGAGGAGAGGAAAGGGGAAAAACAGAGGGCTTCGGCTCGGGCTGGACCAAGCACTATATATAGTGATCTATTTAGTCCCAGTTGGTTATACAAACCGGGATTTAAGGTGCACCTATAGTCCCGGTTTGTTACACGAACCGGGACTAGATGTGCTCGTGGGGGCCCAAATCTGACACAAGCCTGCCACCACACCTTTAGCCCCGGTTTGTGACACGAACCGGGACTATAGGCACGCCACGAACCGGGACTAATGATGCCCGCCCCCTAGCCGTTGGAACCAGGACTAATGGTCACATTAGTACCGGCCGTTATCAAATCGGGACTAATATGGCTCATGTAAAGTTGTTTTTCTACTAGTGGGATTATCTCTTCCATGTGGTACATCAAACAGCAGACCTCTCTGCAGTTCTCCTTAGGGCGATGGCGAGCTGACCTTGGGTGCCCCAAGTCTGTCTCATGGAGCTCCACCTCCTCGGCCCGGCTCTGCAGTAAACTACCAGATGGAGAAAGCGTACTTCTCCGTAGAATACGAGGACACGCGGCAATCGAAAGTTCAGAGGGATCAACCCAATTACTATGTAGCATATCCCTAGCTCGAGAAAACACCACAGCGTTGACTACGACAATCGAAGTGCTTGGCCGTTCCACAAAGAAAAAGAGTTAAGAAAAGTTCTGGAGATACAGACCTCTTCAGTCTCATCTTCTTCATCCTCCACGGCGACCTCCAGGTTGGTTCACCAGAATCGATGGAGTTGTGATAAAACGTGCCGACATATGGCCTTATCAACACAGGCCCCAAACTACACTACCTGGATCGATCTTGCTAAACAGATGCGCCTGGCGTCCTCTTTTGAAATGCATCTTCAATTCAATTCGACCCTGTCCATCTTCGATTTACAAGTTCATGAAGGCATGTACGCACCATTCTCTCACAGAGCCGGAGTCAGCAGCAATTCCTGCCAAAATTGTAAACGTAATCATCCTTTGGTCGATCTAACTATGCATACTGCAATAACAAAATTGCAACTGGCTTTGTTTGGGGTGCACCTAGGTGTTGGAACTGAGGACCGACGAACAATCACAAGAATACAAGGAGACGATTTTGCCGGGTGACAAACCCGCGCGGCGACGGACGCCCTCCCCCGGCGACGAGCGCCGGGGGCTTTTTCTCTCTTGTACTTCGTCCTGGTTCAGCCGAGAAGTGATTACATGGCCTTTTATACCCGCGGCACCAAGCAACTGCTTCCTGCGGCACTCGCGCACACACACGCACGAGCTCCTGGAGACCCGGCCTGCCCAAGTACGCACTAATCCAGCTAACAAGCCAACGACCTGCATGCATCCATATCAAGTGCGCGCTAGCTTTCCTCAACGGCCGGCCACTAACCAGCTAACTACATGCATGCAACTAACTAATCAAGATTACTACTAACATTTTCCCCTAGTCTTGACTTCCGTCGCCGGAGCTGCTGCCAGGGAACGTCCCTTCTTCGTCTCCGGGGCCGCCGCACGCTCGCCGTTGGCGGACTTGACGCTACTGCTCCCATCGTCGTCGTCATCAAGACCGCGGACTCGACCTGGCGCGCTGACGCCGGTCGCCACCGCCACGTACTCGACCTGGCGTGCTGACGCCGGTCGCCACCGTTCTTCCTCTCCGGCGACATACGCCGCTGAGCACATCACGCCCAGCAGGACCGACACACGATCCACTGCCGCAGTGCCACCATTGGCGACCACGCACAGGCCGACACACGGCCCGGCGACCTCGCCTCTCCGTCACCACTCAACACCGTCAGGCCGGCGAACTCCGCCACCGCCGGCATGCCTCCGGCGAGGGGAGCGAACCCATGAAGAACCAAGCTCATGATACTAATTGTTGGAACCGAGGATCGATGAACAATCACAAGAATGCAAGGAGACGATTTTGCCGGGCGACAAACGACAAACGCCCGCGGCGACGGACGCCCTCCCCGGCGACGAACGCCGAGGCCTTTTTCTCTCTTGTATTTTTTCCTCTCGACTCAACCAGGACGAAGTGATTACATGGCCTTTTATACCCGCGGCACCTAGCAAATGCTTCCTGCGGCACTCGCGCACACGCACGAGCTCCTGGAGACCCGGCCTGCCCACGTACGCACTATTCCAGCTAACAAGCCAACGACCTGCATGCATCCATATCGAGGGCGCGCTAGCTTTCCTCAACGGCCTGCATGCAACTAACTAATCAAGATTACTACTAACACTAGGTACGTGAATACTGACTGAATTCATCGAGCCTAACAAGTAATGATGACTTTTACCCCTGTTCGGCAGTTTGGAGACTCCCATGGATAGTGATTTCCACGCTAGGATCCCAGTACACCCTGTTATCCTGGGCATCAAGAGTTGTAGAGGGCTCCCTCGAGTACCCCCTGCTGTACTCTATTTAGTAGTAGCGGGCTGGGAGGCTGTACCAAGGAAATGTACTTACTATTCATGCCGGTCATAACTAGCAGCACGCACTACTAATTAAAAAATTTCAAGGTGATTAAAGCTGTGGCTCCGTTGTGCTATTTAGCTGAAGGTTCACATATTCTCAAAATCTTATACATTCGATCTCAGTTCGTTTGATATGTACGCCATACATTACGCTTACATATTTTCATACAAAATCTAATGTCATATAGCATGTGGAATACAAAATAATCATTCATGATTAATACGAGTTGCTCACAAAGTATGAAATTCGGATGAGTTTCACAGGACCATATCTGGCTATCAAGATAGGATAACATTGTATGTCTATAGAAGATCAAACCTTCATCTTGATACACACGTACCTAAAGGGCACTCTGATCAAGATAGGATAACACTCTATGTCTATACAAGACCAAAATATACCTATTTATGCACGCACGCGCGCGCGCACACACACACAAAGCTAAATATCGGGGTGTTGATTTGATGGACTCCTAACTTCCATGTGAGCCTAGACCGTTAGCACATAGAATATTTTGCTTTGATTCTTTGTTTTATAGTTACACATGGACTATTTTAATTTGTTCAACACTCCGCAATTTTACATTTGTATGATTACTCAAATGCTAGCCAACTGTTCAAAAGCATAACACGTTGTTATGATTTCCAATCAATTTTTGTCTGAATCCATTTACGTTACTACTACCATATTATTTTTATTTTCTATGCTTCCTAGATTGGGAGCCGCATAGTTTGCGTAAGTTTAGTGGTTATTATGTACAAACAGTGTCAATCTATGCATTCATAGAGAAATATAACTTTGTGGTCCACCTATCATGTATTAGAAAATAATGCATATATACCACCAGTAATGGTTTTAAATTATCTACGATCTTCAATTTAGTTCCTGGAATGGTCTGACCAAAGAAATCGTCCTTGAAACAGATCAACGGCGATGAATTATTCAGAATGGACACTTAACATATGCAGAAAATTATGCTAGATAATCAGAAGTTGTGCACACTTTCAGATGGCAGCGAGCATTGTCAACCAAGAGGCGAGGTGTGCCCTAGCTACTAGCTAAAACAGTGCAGCTTGTTCACCATAATTATGCTAGACTATTTATCATTCAAGTCTGCATCGGTAGTTGCTATTGTGGTCGAATCAACCTTCATGTCCTTATGGCCTCTTTTTTAGTCTTACATGTAGCTACCTCTAGAATTTTTGATAACATTTAGTTATGGTATGATAATAATGTGGTGCTCCAGTGTAGAATTACAACCTTTTGATCATGAATAAATGTGGAATATGTCTCAAGATCAGCTTGTAGATATTTGTCTATTCTCCTTTGAGTTCCCTTCCTAAAGTAACATGGATTTAGTGGAGTGGTGGAGTTCTCTTGATTCCAACATACAATGAGTATCAATCTGGTGGCTGAGGAATGTCCATCTGCACCATATGCATCGCGAGGGCCAACCCCGATGGCGGAGGCATCTTCTACATATCAACTAATTCCAACGATTAGAAGCCATTGATTAATTATTAATATGATAAGGAGACAGCCTAATGATTGAGGAAAGATTTCATCCACATCTAGGTAGATGCATTGTAATATATAACAAAAGATTGACGCGACGACTTAGAAGATGCATATGTAACCGATTAACAATAAATTCATGAAATTAGTGCCCATGCATGCATTGGATGGTTTTGTGTTTGAAAGCTTAGCATGCATCAAGAGTTTATTAAGAGCTTATCTGTCTGGGCCCTAGCCTTTTTAATTAGAACACTCTAGGCCCATCACAGTTAATTCTTTATGGCCCTCCAAATAATAGCTCATGAAGCTTCATGTGCCAAGTGTTAATTACATTTATGCTAAGAAGTGTTAGTTACATTTTTCTAAAAATGTGTTAATGACATTTGTACCAATGATAATCATGCTTAACTTGCATTGAGCTAGCTTGAGGTAATTGAACCCTGGACCTAGCTATGATACTAATATATGATACTATGCATTACGGATGTAGTATCATACACTAGTAATATGATACTCCCCACTACGACCCCTAAGCATCGTTACAATCGATGGCAGCAAGTTAGTTACGTGTTAATACTGTATCCCTCATATTCGTTGGCCACTTGAATAAATGCATTTATTTTTTACCAATCAATACAATATTAGCTAGCATGTCTATATTTAGCTTGATAAATCTGAAGTAATATTTTCCATGTTCATTTTCACATATATCTTACTTTAATATGCATTGAAAGTTGTGACATGAGAAGAAGAAAAATATGCAAGCATCACTGAGTAGCTAATTTAAACCACACTTCATTCATGAGGTGTAATCCAACATTATTACATGATATCCAACATTGCTACTTCATATGTATGTATCCTGCTTTTCATTTTAAAATAAGTATGTATCATGCTCCGAATGAAATGGCAGGCAATGAAGAATCCAGTAATTCACATCCCACTAGTAGAAAACAGGGCTTTGGTCCAGGCGGGCTAAGCCCATTAATCCCGGTTCACTCACGAACCGGGACCAAAGGGGGCATCAGTCCCGGTTCGTGAGGCCAGGGGGCCGGCCGGGCCTCGTGGTGCATTAATTGGTCCCGGTTCGTCTGGACCCTTTGGTCCCGGTTCCAGACAAGAACCGGGACCAATAGGGTTCTTGTCTGGAACCGGGACCAAAGGGGGTCCTTTAGTCCCGGTTCCAGCCACGAACTGGGACCAATGAGATGTGTTGGGGAACGTGCAATTTCAAAAAATTTCCTACGTTCACGCAAGATCTATCTAGAAGATGCATAGCAACGAGAGGGGAGAGTACGTCCACGTACCCTTGTAGACCGAAAGCGGAAGCGTTAGCTTAACGCGGTTGATGTAGTCGAACGCCTTCGCGATCCAACCGATCAAGCACCGAACGTACGGCACCTCCGAGTTCAGCACACGTTCAGCTCGATGACGTCCCTCGAGCTCTTGAACCAGTTGAGGACAAGGGAGAGTTCCGTCAGCACGATGGCGTGGCGATGGTGATGATGAAGTTACCGGCGCAGGGCTTCACCTAAGCACTACGACGATATGACTTAGGTGTGTAACTGTGGAGGGGGGCACCGCACACAGCTAAAACAAATCTTGGTGTGCCTTTGGGGTGCCCTCCTCCCCCGTATATAAAGGAGGGAGGGAGAGAGGCCGGCCCATTACTTCTCCCGGTGAATTCCCGTAACTCCCCGGTACTCCGAAAAATACCCGAACCACTCGGAACCTTTCCGATGTCCGAATATAGCCTTCCAATATATGAATCTTTACCTCTCACCATTTCGAGACTCCTCGTCATGTCTGTGATCTCATCCGAGACTCCGAACAAACTTCGGTCATCAAATCACATAACTCATAATACAAATCGTCATCGAACGTTAAGCGTGCGGACCCTACGGGTTCGAGAACTATGTAGACATGACCGAGACACATCTCCAGTCAATAACCAATAGCGGAACCTGGATGCTCATATTGGCTCCTACATATTCTATGAAGATCTTTATCGGTCAAACCGCATAACAACATACGTTATTCCCTTTGTCATTGGTATGTTACTTGCCCGAGATTCGATCGTCGGTATCATTATACCTAGTTCAATCTCGTTACCGGCAAGTCTCTTTACTCGTTCCGCAATGCATCATCCTGCAACTAACTCATTAGCCACATTGCTTGCAAGGCTTCATATGATGTGCATTACCGAGAGGGCCCAGAGATACCTCTCCGATACTCGGAGTGACAAATCCTAATCTCGATTTATGCCAACCCAACAAACACCTTCCGAGACACCTGTAGAGCATCTTTATAATCACCCAGTTACGTTGTGATGTTTGATAGCACACAAGGTGTTCCTCCGGTATTCGGGAGTTGCATAATCTCATAGTCAGAGGAATATGTATAAGTCATGAAGAAAGCAATAGCAATAAAACTTAACGATCATTATGCTAAGCTAACGGATGGGTCTCGTCCATCACATCATTCTCCTAATGATGTGATCCCGTTTATCAAATGACAACACATGTCTATGGTCAGGAAACTTAACCATCTTTGATTAAGGAGCTAGTCAAGTAGAGGCATAGTAGGGACACTTTGTTTTGTCTATGTATTCACACATGTATCAAGTTTCCGGTTAATACAATTCTAGCATGAATAATAAACATTTATCATGATATAAGGAAATATAAGTAACAACTTTATTATTGCCTCTAGGGCATATTTCCTTCAGTCTCCCACTTGTACTAGAGTCAATAATCTAGTTCACATCGCCATGTGATTTAACACCAATAGTTCACATTTTTATGTGATTAACACCCATAGTTCACATCGCCATGTGACCAACACCCAAAGGGTTTACTAGAGTCAATAATCTAGTTCACATCGCTATATGATTAACACCCAAAGAGTACTAAGGTGTGATCATGTTTTGCTTGTGAGAGAAGTTTAGTCAACAGGTCTGCCACATTCAGATCCGTATGTATTTTGCAAATTTCTATGTCTACAATGCTCTGCATGGAGCTACTCTAGCTAATTGCGCCCATGTTCAATACGTATCTAGATTGAGACTTAGAGTCATCTAGATCAGTGCCAAAGCTTGCATCGACGTACCTCTTTACGACGAACTCTTTATCACCTCCATAACCGAGAAACATTTCCTTAGTCCTCTAAGGATAATTTTGACCGCTGTCTAGTGATCTACTCCTGGATCACTATTGTACCCCCTTGACAAACTCATGGCAAGGTACACAACAGGTTTGGTACACAGCCTGGCATACTTTATAGAACCTATGGCTGAGGCATAGGGAATGACTTTCATTCTCTCTCTATCTTCTGCCGTGGTCATGCTTTGAGTCTTACTCAACTTTATACCTTGAATACAGGCAAGAACTCTTTCTTTGACTGATACTTTTTGAACTCCTTCAAAACTTTGTCAAGGTAGATGCTTTGTGAAAGTCCTATTAAGCGTCTCGATCTATCCCTATAGATCTTGATGCTCAATACTTAAGCAGCTTCACCGAGGTCTTTTTAGTGAAAAATTCTTATTCAAGTATCCTTTTATGCTATCCAGAAATTCTATATCATTTCCAATCAACAATATGTCATCCACATATAATATCAGAAACGCTACAGAGCTCCCACTCACTTTCTTGTAAATACAGGCTTCACCGCAAGTCTGTATAAAACTATATGCTTTGATCAACTCATCAAAGCGTATATTCCAACTCCGAGATGCTTGCACCAGTCCATAGATGGATCGCTGGAGCTTACACACTTTGTTAGCACCTTTAGGATAGACAAAACCTTCTGGTTGCATCATATACAACTCTTCTTTAATAAATCCATTAAGGAATGCAGTTTTTGACATCCATTTGCCACATTTCATAAAATGCGGCAATTGCTAACATGATTCGGACAGACTTAAGCATCAATACGAGTGAGAAAATCTCATCGCAGTTAACACCTTGAACTTGTCGAAAACCTTTTGCGACAATTCGAGCTTTGTAGATAGTAACACTACCATCAGCGACCATCTTGCAGATCCATTTATTCTCTATTGGCTTGCCGATCATCGGGCAAGTCAACCAAAGTCCACACTTTGTTCTCATACATGGATCCCATCACAGATTTCATGGCCTCAAGCCATTTTCGCGGAATCTGGGCTCATCATCGCTTCCTCATAGTTCGTAGGTTCGTCATGGTCTAGTAACATGACTTCCAGAACAGAATTACCGTACCACTCTGGTGCGGAACGTATTCTGGTTGACCTATGAGGTTCGGTAGTAACTTGATCTGAAGTTTCATGATCATCATCATTAGCTTCCTCACTAATTTGCATGGGCATCACTGGAACTGATTTCTGTGATGAACTACTTTCCAATTCAAGAGAAGGTACAATTACCTCATAAAGTTCTACTTTCCTCCCACTCACTTCTTTCGAGAGAAACTCCTTCTCTAGAAAGGATCCATTCTTAGCAACAAAGATTTTTGCCTTCGGATCTGTGATAGAAGGTGTACCCAACAGTTTCTTTTGGGTATCCTATGAAGACGCGCTTCTCCGATTTGGGTTCGAGCTTATCAGGCTGAAGCTTTTTCACATAAGCATCGCAACCCCAAACTTTAAGAAACGACAGCTTAGGTTTCTTGCCAAACCACAGTTCATATGGTGTCGTCTCAATGGATTTAGATGGTGCCCTATTTTAACGTGAATGCAGCTGTCTCTAATGCATAACCCCAAAATGATAGTGGTAAATCGGTAAGAGACATCATAGATCGCACCATATCTAATAAAGTACGGTTACGACGTTCGGACACACCATTACGCTGTGGTGTTCCAGGTGGCGTGAGTTGCGAAACTATTCCACATTGTTTGAAATGAAGACCAAACTCGTAACTCAAATATTTGCCTCCGCGATCAGATCATAGAAACTTTATTTTCTTGTTACGATGATTTTCCACTTCACTCTGAAATTCTTTGAACTTTTTAAATGTTTCAAACTTGTGTTTCATTAAGTAGATATACCCATATCTGCTCAAATCATCTGTGAAGGTCAGAAAATAACGATACCCGCCGCGAGCTTCGACACTCATCGGACCGCATACATCAGTATATATTATTTCCAATAAGTCAGTAGCTCGCTCCATTGTTCCGGAGAACGGAGTCTTAGTCATCTTGCCCATGAGGCATGGTTTGCAAGCATCAAGTGATTAATAATCAAGTGATTCCAAAAGCCCATCGGCATGGAGTTTCTTCATGCGCTTTACACCAATATGACCTAAACGGCAGTGCCACAAATATGTTGCACTATCATTATCAACTTTGCATCTTTTGGCATCAATATTATGAATATGTGTATCACTACCATTGAGATTCAAGAAACCTTTTACATTGAGTGTATGACCATAGAAGGTTTTATTCATGTAAACAGAACAACAATTATTCTCTGACTTAAATGAATAACCGTATTGCAATAAACATTTTCCAATCATATTCATGCTCAACGCAAACACCAAATAACACTTATTTATTTAGGTCCACACTAATCCTGAAGGTAGAGGGAGTGTGCGATGGTGATCTTATCAACCTTGGAATCACTTCCAACACACATCGTTACCTTGTCATTAACTAGTCTCTGTTCATTTTGCAACTCCTGTTTTGAGTTACTAATGTTAGCAACTGAACCGGTATCAAATACCCAGGGACTACAATGAACACTAGTAAAATACACATCAATAACATGTATATCAAATATACCTTTGTTCACTTTGCCATCCTTCTTATCCGCCAAGTATTTAGGGCAATTCCGCTTCCAGTGACCATTTCCTTTGCAGTAGAAGCACTCAGTTTCAGGCTTAGGTCCATCTTTGGGCTTCTTCACGGGAGCGATAACCTGTTTGCCATTCTTCTTGAAGTTCCCTTTCTTTCCCTCGCCCTTTTTCTTGAAACTAGTGGTCTTGTCAACCATCAACACTTGATGCTATTTCTTGATTTCTGCCTTCACCGATTTCAGCATCGCGAAGAGCTTGGGAATCGTTTTCATCATCCCTTGCATATTATAGTTCATCACGAAGTTCTAGTAACTTGGTGATAGTGACTAGAGAACTCTGTAAATCACTATTTTATGTGGAAGATTAACTCCCACTTGATTCAAGCGATTGTAGTACACAGACATTCTGAGCATATGCTCACTGGTTGAGCTATTCTCCTCCATCTTGTAGGCAAAGTATTTGTCAGAGGTCTCATACCTCTCGACACGGGCATGAGTCTGAAATACCGATTTCAGCTCTTGGAACATCTCATATGCTCCGTCGCGTTCAAAACGTTTTTGAAGTCCCGGTTCTAAGCCGTAAATCATGGCGCACTAAACTATCAAGTAGTCATCATATCGAGCTTGCTAAACGTTCATAACGTTTGCATCTGCTCCTGCAATAGGTCTGTCACCTAGCGGTGCATCAAGGACATAATTCTTCTGTGCAGCAACGAGGATATACCTCAGATCACGGACCCAGTCCGCATCATTGCTACTATCATCTTTCAACTTAGTTTTCTCTAGGAACATATCAAAAAATAAAACAGGGGAGCTATACGTGAGCTATTGATCTACAACATAATTTGCAAATACAACCAGGACTAAGTTCATGATAAATTAAAGTTCAATTAATCATATTACTTAAGAACTCCCACTTAGATAGACATCCCTCTAGTCATCTAAATGATCACGTGATCCATATCAACTAAACCATGTCCGATCATCACGTGAGATGGAGTAGTTTTCAATGGTGAACATCTCTATGTTGATCATATCTACTATATGATTCACATTCGACATTTCGGTCTCAGTGTTCCGAGGCCATATCTGCATATGCTAGGCTCGTCAAGTTTAACCCGAGTATTCCGCATGTGCAAAACTGTCTTGCACCCATTGTATTTGAATGTAGAGCCTATCACACCCGATCATCACGTGGTGTCTCAGCAGGAAGAACTTTCGCAACGGTGCATACTCAGGGAGAACACTTATACCTTGAAATTTAGTGAGGGATCATCTTATAATGCTACCGTCGTACTAAGCAAAATAAGATGCATAAAAGATAAACATCACATGCAATCAAAATATGTGACATGATATGGTCATCATCATCTTGTGCCTTTGATCTCCATCTCCAAAGCACCGTCATGATCTCCATCGTCACCGGCTTGACACCTTGATCTCCATCGTAGCGTCGTTGTCGTCTCGCCAACTATTGCTTCTACGACTATCGCTACCGCATTGTGATAAAGTAAAGCAATTACATGGCGATTGCATTTCATACAATAAAGCGACAACCATAAGGCTCCTGCCAGTTGCCAATAACTTTAACAAAACATGATCATCTCATACAATAACATATATCACATCATGTCTTGACCATATCACATCACAGCATGCCCTGCAAAAACAAGTTAGACGTCCTCTACTTTGTTGCTGCAAGTTTTACGTGGCTGCTACGGGCTTCTAGCAAGAACCGTTCTTACCTACGCATCAAAACCACAACGATTTTTCGTCAAGTGTGCTGTTTTAACCTTCAACAAGGACCGGCCGTAGTCAAACTCGATTTAACTAAAGTTGGAGAAATAGACACCCGCCAGCCACCTTTGTGCAAAGCACGTTGGTAGAACCAGTCTCATGAACGGGGTCATGTAATGCTGGTCCGGGCCGCTTCATCCAACAATACCGCCGAATCAAAGTAAGACGTTGGTGGTAAGCAGTATGACTATTATCGCCCACAACTCTTTGTGTTCTACTTGTGCATATCATCTACGCATAGACCGGGCACGGATACCCCTGTTGGGGAACGTGCAATTTCAAAAAAATTCCTACGTTCACGCAAGATCTATCTAGGAGATGCATAGCAACGAGAGGGGAGAGTATGTCCACGTACCCTCGTAGACCGATAGCGGAAGCGTTAGCTTAACGCGGTTGATGTAGTCGAACGTCTTCGCGATCCAACAGATCAAGCACCGAACGTACGGCACCTCCGAGTTCAGCACATGTTCAGCTCGATGACGTCCCTCGAGCCCTTGATCCAGTTGAGGATGAGGGAGAGTTCCGTCAGCACGACGGCATGGCGACGGTGATGATGAAGTTACCGGCGCAGGGCTTTGCCTAAGCACTACGACGATATGACCGAGGTGTGTAACTGTGGAGGGGGGCACCGCACACGGCTAAGAGAAATCTTGGTGTGCCCTCCTCCCCCGTATATAAAGGAGGGAGGGAGAGAGGCCGGCCCTCCTAGGGGCGCGCCAAGTGTATGGAGTCCTACTAGGACTTCCAAGTCCTAGTAGGAATCCCTTTCCTTTTTCAGAGTAGGAGAGAAGGAAAGAGGGAAAAAGAGAGGGAGTAGGAAAGGGCAAGGGGGGCGCCGCCCCATTCCCCTAGTCCAATTCGGACCCATGGGGGGGCGCGCGCCACCTCCCCTTTGGCCTGCCTCCTCTTTTCCCGTATGGCCCAATAAGGCCCATTACTTCTCCCGGTGAATTCCCGTAACTCCCCGGTACTCCGAAAAATACCCGAACCACTCGGAACCTTTCCGATGTCCGAATATAGCCTTCCAATATATGAATCTTTACCTCTGACCATTTCGAGACTCCTCGTCATGTCTGTGATCTCATCCGAGACTCCGAACAAACTTCGGTCATCAAATCACATAACTCATAATACAAATCGTCATCGAACGTTAAGCGTGCGGACCCTACGGGTTCGAGAACAATGTAGACATGACCGAGACACATCTCCAGTCAATAACCAATAGCGGAACCTGGATGCTCATATTGGCTCCTACATATTCTATGAAGATCTTTATCGGTCAAACCGCATAACAACATACGTTATTCCCTTTGTCATTGGTATGTTACTTGCCCGAGATTCGATCGTCGGTATCATTATACCTAGTTCAATCCCGTTACCGGCAAGTCTCTTTACTCGTTCCGCAATGCATCATCCCGCAACTAACTCATTAGCCACATTGCTTGCAAGGCTTCATATGATGTGCATTACCGAGAGGGCCCAGAGATACCTCTTCGATACTCGGAGTGACAAATCCTAATCTCGATTTATGCCAACCCAACAAACACCTTCCGAGACACCAGTAGAGTATCTTTATAATCACCCAGTTACGTTGTGACGTTTGATAGCACACAAGGTGTTCCTCCGGTATTCGGGAGTTGCATAATCTCATAGTCAGAGGAATATGTATAAGTCATGAAGAAAGCAATGGCAATAAAACTTAACGATCATTATGCTAAGCTAACGGATGGGTCTCGTCCATCACATCATTCTCCTAATGATGTGATCCTGTTTATCAAATGAAAACACATGTCTATGGTCAGGAAACTTAACCATCTTTGATTAACGAGCTAGTCAAGTAGAGGCATACTAGGGACACTTTGTTTTGTCTATGTATTCACACATGTATCAAGTTTCCGGTTAATACAATTCTAGCATGAATAATAAACATTTATCATGATATAAGGAAATATAAATAACAACTTTATTATTGCCTCTAGGGCATATTTCCTTCAAGATGCCTATGTATACCCCCTTGCCCGCGAGCAGAGTAGTGGAGTGCTCTGTTTTTTTTGCCCGGCCGTGGGAGAGCTTTGTGGTGCTCTAGCTCACCTCCTATGCACATGAGGTGTTCGATGAAATGCCTGAGCCACACTTAAACTTTCTCCTCTCGAAGGTCCTTGTCCAAGCTCCATTTTCCTCAAGATTTTTCTAGGTTTGGCGGTCCGTCCTGTCCCGTCCCCGTCCTCACCGCCGTCGATCGCCCGCGCCGATCTCGCCGCCGGCACCACCGTGGTGAGCCTCTTGTTCTTATCTTCTTTCTAAAAGAAAAAAATTCTTACTTGTATGATTTAGGTAGATACTTGTATAATTTTCTTACTTTTATTATTGTTTGTTATTATATAGTGCGATGGTTTTGGTATCCGCCCCCGTTGGCCCTCGTCCTGTCTATGATTCGGATGTGGTATATATTATCTTTTATAACTATTTGTTTCATTTAGTGTTTACGACAATTATGCCGACCAACGTGACATAGATGTTTTTATCTAGGAGGTATGTGAACCGGAAATTCCAACCGACCCTCTTGTCGAGAGGTTAAATTTAGTTGAAAAAGAAAACAATTACTTGAAGAAAAAATTGAAAAGAATTGAGGAGGAGAAGATGGAATTGGAGTTGCATGTTGCGGATATCGTCGATGATCACAAGATCAAGATGGATAAAATGCGCTTGAAGAATAGAAAGATCAAAAAATATGCCATTCATACAGATGCTTGGTATCATTATGCCGTTGGATCAATGGTTACCTTAGTTGCCATTATGATCGCATTTGTTGTTGCATTGAAATGGTTTACATAGTTTGAATGTATGTTTTAATTAGATGCTCTAGAGAGCTATATGTTGTTCAATGAGAACTATGTATGTACTTTGGTTTTAATGTGATGATGAACTTCTATTAATTAATTTGGTCACTTCTGTATTCATGATGTTGTGTAATGGTTTTTGACACACTTAATTATATATAATGCACGCAGATGAACCGGCAATGGATGTACGGTGACAGACGCACCTCCGAGTACATTAAGGGCGTGCATAATTTTCTCCAAGTGGCTGAGGCAAACAAGCAGAATGGTTTTATGAGTTGTCCATGCCCTATATGTGGGAATACGAAGTCTTACTCTGTTTCGAAAACCCTTCACACCCACCTGCTTTATAAGGGTTTCATGCCACACTATAATGTTTGGACCAAGCACGGAGAAAGAGGGGTTGTGATGTAAGATAGCGAAGAAGAAGAGGAAGATGACAACTATGTGCCCCCTGAATACGTTGATGCTGCAACGGGCGAAGCTGAAGATCAAGAGGAACCAGACGATGTGCCCGATGATGATCTTCGCCGGGTCATTGTTGATGCAAAGAGACAGTGCGAAAGTGAAAAGGAGAAGCTGAAGTTCGATCGCATGTTAGAGGATCACAAAAAAGGGTTGTACCACAATTGCGAAGATGGCAACACAAAGCTCGGTACCACACTGGAATTGCTGCAGTGGAAGGCAGAGTATGGTGTACCTCACAAAGGATTTGAGAAGCTACTGAAAATATTGAAGAAGAAGCTTCCAATGGATAACGAATTGCCCGACAGTATGTACGCAGCAAAGAAGGTTGTATGCCCTCTAGGATTGGAGGTGCAGAAGATACATGCATGCCCTAATGACTGCATCCTCTACCGCGGTGCGTACGAGGATTTGAACGCATGCCCGGTATGCGGTGCATTGCGGTATAAGATCAGACGAGATGACCATGGTGTTGTTGACGGCGAGCACCCCAGGAAGAGGGTTCCTCCCAAGGTGATGTTGTATGCTCCTATAATACCACGGTTGAAACGTCTGTTCAGAAACAAAGAGCATGCCAAGTTGATGCGATGGCACAGAGAGGACCGTAAGAAAGACGGGAAGTTGAGAGCACCTGCTGACGGGTCGCAGTGGAGAAAAATCGAGAGAAAGTACTGGGAGGACTTTGCAGGTGAGGCAAGGAACGTATGGTTTGGTTTAAGCGCGGATGGCATTAATCCTTTTGTGGAGCAGAGCAGCAATCACAGCACCTGGCCCATGACTCTATGTATCTATAACCTTCCTCCTTGGTTGTGCATGAAGCGGAAGTTCATTATGAGGCCAGTTCTCATCCAAGGCCCTAAGCAATCCGGCAACGACATTGATGTGTACCTAAGGCCATTAGTTGAAGAACTTTTACAGTTGTGGAATGGAAACGGTGTACATGTGTGGGATGAGCACAAACAGCAGGAATTTGACCTGCATGCGTTGCTGTTTGTAACCATCAATGATTGGCCTGCTCTTAGTAACCTTTTAGGATAGACAAACAAGGGATACCATGCATGCACGCACTGTTTAGATGACACCGAAAGTATATACCTGGACAAATGCAGGAAGAATGTGTACCTGGGGCATCGTGGATTTCTTCCTACCAACCATCGATGTCGAAAGAAAGGCAAGCATTTCAAAGGCGAGGCAGATCACCGGAAGAAGCCCGCCATCCGTACCGGTGATCACATACTTGCTATGGTCAATGATTTACAAGTAATCTTTGGAAAGGGTCCCGGCAGACTATCTGTTCCGAATGACACTGAGGGACGCACACCCATGTGGAAGAAGAAATCTATATTTTGGGACCTACCCTACTAGAAAGACCTAGAGGTCCGCTCTTCAATCGACGTGATGCACATGATGAAGAATCTTTGCGTGAACCTGCTAGATTTCTTGGGCGTGTATGGGAAGACAAAAGATACACCGGAGGCACGGGAGGACCAGCAACGTGTGCATGAAAAAGACGGCATGCCTCCAAAGCAGTATGAAGGTCCTGCCAGCTACGCTCTTACCACATGGAGACCCTTCTGTCCCGTTTCGTAAGCGAACCGGGACTAAAGGTTTTGGGCTTTAGTCCCGACCCTTTAGTCCCGGTTCCAGAACCGGGGCTAATGGGCCTCTGGAACTGGGACAAATGGGCCTTTTTCTACTAGTGTCCTAATGTGGACTATTATTAGATAGCTAGCAGCAAGTTACTCTCCCCTCAACACACTGCCATTTACGATTGGCTATTGCAAACATGTTCACAAACATGCGGTCTCACACGCCGCGTATTTGGTCTAAATGTGATCAAATGCATATAATACTGCATCCCCTTGTAGTTAGTACGTGGAAATCCATGAAGTATTTCCCATCTACGGTAATTCGGATGCATACCGATATCACCACTCCAGCGTTCATCAAGGGCCTTCGCATATATTTGGGTTCTATGTGAGGAATAAATGTGATATGATTGTTAATCCGTCAATACCTTAACCCTAGTGATGAAGTTACTTGCAACCCGTGCACCGATTGCTTTTGCAATAAGGACATTTTCTAGCTTTAGGGGGAGATGAGAAATGTACCTCATAGAATTCCTGGAAATGCATAAGAAATGTCGCAGACATTTCTCCTCGTACTTAAGAAACTGAACTAGAGGTTTAGGTTATGTGAAATTTGCAACATATTGCAAATCATCTGCCATATAAATTTACTGATGACAAAGGTGTCGATGAAGTCTAGTACCAGAACGAGTGGAGGTACCTAATAACCACTCGTATCCCTAGATGAGAGCAAGAGGGGAATACTTTTGGTCACATGAGATTAAGTTCTCGTATGTTTTCGTGGAAATAAAGGATATGGTCTCCTCAATGAGTAAATGCGATTCAACCTCATGTTGAATGACACCTGATGGATGTGCGTCATCCAGAGGCCAGCACAGATGTGCACACACTTTTATGGTGTTGGGACATCGAAACACCTTGACTCTGTTGTTATGGGAAATCAAAAGTAGTTCAGCGGTGTAACAAGAATTCCACAAATGATATTTATTCATGAGAATCGTATATGAAAAGTCTACATTTGTCGAGATAATTTTTTTCTTAAGAATTGCTAAAATCATTTTGGGCCCTAAACCAAAATCCAGTGAGAGTGTTGTTCACACTTATATTGGTTCAAATGAAAGGAAGCAATTTAGTAAGAGTGGCACTCGCCCATCAAAAGAGAGATGTTCACCATAGATTAAACCTGCTTCTCACATGTAACTTCTGAAGAGAGGAGAAGTCATTTTTCATTCCGAAACGAAAATAGGTGAGGCAGTGAGAAAGCGAGGCTTCTAGCGTATGGGTTTCCGCAGAGACACGACATCGTTTACGATGTAGCATACCTTCTTGTTATGAGTGTAATTATGTTTCGATACTGAATTGTCAGTACATATCCTATGTAGTGGCTACATACTCACATGGATCATTCAGTCTGCATATATATATGGATATATATAGATGTCATCGAAAGGCTTAATATTCTGAATCCAATGATAAATCACAACATGTTTATGTGAAGCTTTAGAAGTCACTCTATGACTCTAAAGAGGTCGGAGAGTTCTGTGGTACAACTGACTAAGTGAGATATTCTAATAATAATAATTGTTGATGTGTGTTCATGAAGATATCCTGAATTGGATTTACATCATCTTAGTGATGTGGATGATCTTATCATCATTCGTTTCAAGACATACTAGATACACACAATCATTTTAAGATGAATATTTGGGTCAAACCAAATGACGCTAAGTTTATAGCTTGAGCATATTCCTTCGGGAACAAACCCATTCAGACCGAGGGGAGATGGTGAAGAGATAGTGGACCTGAAGTACCATATTTAAATACCAACGGAGCACTCATATATCTTGCAAAATACATGAGGCCTGACATTATATTTGTTGGCAATATATTGAGAGTGCATCCCGAACAAAGGGTATAGTGGTTGATGTAAGGAATATCCTGAGATATGTCCAAGATACAAAAGGACTTGATTAATTCCATCGGGAATATCAAGATGGGACTACGGTGTTATATCCAGATAGTGGCTAATAATTTGATCCCAACAATGCCATATCAAAGACTGGATTTACTGGAAGAGTATTCTAAGGGGAGCCTTCAGAATAGATTCTAAATGGGTCCTTCTAGGGATCATTTTGTTGTAATTATTTTATTTGAAGCATCACCACATGTGTATGGCTTCGCAGAATGACTGGCCACATGTGAGATTATGTGCAGATCCATTCGAATCAGCTATCATAATCAACCAAGATAACATCACTTGTATTGCTTAATGGTTATATTTGTCCTCGTGAATTACATAAATGTAAGAGGATAATATGAAAACAAATTATTGTGATATTCACAATGTCTCTACCAATGTTTATATTCCAGAATTAGCTAGGTTCATGGAATTGGTATTTCTCGTATAAGATTTTTAACGAGACAATATAAGTGGGTATATGCCATATTGGTTTCTCCTTATATTTTTCCCACTTGGTTTTAAAGGAGTTTTTGATGGAATATTGTTATAATATTTCACCTTAATTTTTTCTACAGGGTTTTTGGAGGAGTTTTAAATTTGCAATATACACATGACGACTTGATCAAGGGGGAGTGTTGAAAAATAAAACATGTGATCAATTGTATGAAACGGTGTCTGTCATCCAAATTGCAATGGAATTAGTAAATCATTTGGACTCTTTATTTGTCCCTTTTGCTTTCATTCTACAACAGAAGGAACGCGCGTTTGTGCGTCAGACAATACATGCATGAGCTGATGCCCTCTGAAGCATTCTACAATGTGAATCATACTGCGACCTGCCAGATCGATGCAGCCGCCACCCCAGCGTGAACACATTATGTATATTTGGGTAGGTAATGACATTAGGCTCAAGGATGCGACCGGGAAAGAGTACTATTGTTATATTGGGTCAGTATGCACATATTTCTTATGGAAGGTAATATGTATGTACGTACTGCAATATTGCATATATGTACTGCAGCGTAGCAGGCCGAAAACAGGTAATATATATGTACTGCAATACATTTCGACGCGTGAGTCGGAGGACAGGAGAGGCCAGCTCATGAGTTTGAATGTCGTAATACAAAGCTCAGCTCATTATGGGGCAGAAAATATATACAGAATCTATTTTTTATTGTACTAAACGATGATTCTCAATGCAGTACCCAGCTCAGCCGCTGCTATATAAACGTCCGCGACCCTGAGAGATCTTCACTCACCTCCTCTATCCTCTTCCTTCATCCCCGACCCCGAGCGAGCGAGCAATAGCGGCCAAGAGGAAGGGTGGCAACGGCCGGAAGAAGACCGTCCTCCGCTCACTCCTCAAGAAGGACGCCCGGGATGTGTGCTTTTCCAAGCACAAGCGGGGGCTGTTCAGCAAGGGCAGCACGAGCACGCTGATCATGCTCTCCGGCGCCCAGGTGGGCGCCGTCGTCTTCTCGCCTGGCTGCAAGGCCTTCTCCTTCGGCCATTCATCCTTCGACACCGTCGTCAACCGTGTCATGGCAGGAGACGGTGCGAAGCTTCAGGGCGCCGCCGCCGACAACGTGTTGCAGACGCTGCACCGGCAGCATGGCGAGATGCGCACAGAGCTGTCGGAGAGGAAGAAGTACAAGAAGCGTGCATACGAGGCCCTGGTCAAGGAGCACGCTGCAAGGGACCGGATTGCTGCGTGGCTCGACCCTGACATGCGTGACATGGTGTATGAGGACATGGCGGCCACCCATGCAGGTGCAGGCCACCGTCTCCGGACGCGCCAACCAGGTTCTCGTGGAGGCCTATCACATCGATATCTTCCGTAAGCTCCTGGTGCCCCTGCCTCCACCGTCGCCGCTCCAGCTCTTCGGTGTCACCACCTTTGATTTCGATGCCTCCAATAGCGGGCTTCGCCCCTGGGAGTGGACATGCTCCATATGCTTACAGTGATGCCTCCTCCTCCCGGTTTGGCCGCCGAGGTGGAGATACAACAAGGGCTAATGGCCACGCCGCCGCCACCGCGTGAGTTCCCCGCAGAGTTCGTCGCCGGTATGCAGGGGACGGGTCGAATGCTAGCTTCCCCTATCGAGGAGAGAAAGACAAATCCGCACAGAATCAATGTCTAAGTTCGCATAGAATCTAATAGTTTCTTGTCACAGTTATAGTATTATTCTAAATAAATCGTGCCGGGTCGATGTAAGACCCATCTCCCTGGGTTCTCCATCATCATAGTATTTATCATATTATTAATTAAAATTTTAGCTGTAAATGGGGCCCGACCCATTTTTTTGTGTGTTGCAAGTCCACCCTCGACACGCAACTGGGTCCGACCGCTTTTTGTCCTAGTTGGAAATCCACGCTTGACATGCAACTGGATGCCAGCAGCGAGATTGCAATTAGTGGTGGGAGTAGGGTTGTCGTCAAGTTTCATCTCCACATTTATTAAATATTCTTGGTATTTTTTCATTTTATTTTCAATAAAAAGGCATGATCATTTTCCAAAATAATGAATTTTTTAAAGGAATCATGTGTTTTAATTCTTGTTTCAGTTTAGAAAAATAAGCATGATCTTTTTCCAAATTTGTGAACATTTTTAAATTTCATGAATATATTTTTTAATTTATCCGTGTTTCCATTCATTTTATTTGTTTTTTAGTTCTTTCTATTTTCCCTTCTTTCTTCCTTTTTATCATTATCTTATTTCACTTTTAATTTCAGAATTTTATTTCTTAGTTTTTTTTTCTTTCGATTGTCACTTTTTTCATCGCTTACTTAAAAATGTTCATATGGTATTTTTTTTTAAATGTTCACCATGTTTTAAAATGTACATCACATATTTTTTAGAAATGTTCAAAGTATTTGAAAATATGTTCACCATGTTTTAAAATGTAGTCACCATCTCATATGAAATGTTTCGTTGCATTTGGAGAACATTTCACGATGTTTTACAAATTTTTCATCGTGTGTTTAAAAAATGGCCCCCACATTTAAAAAATGTATATTGCGTAGTAATAAAATGCTCAGTTTCTTTCTTTATAAAAATGTTCATCATGATTTTTCAAAAACTATTCACATAATCCTAAAAAATCTATTCACCTAGTTCTACAATTTATTCACCGATATTTTTTAAAAGAAAAATATTTACTTTGTCACTCAAGTGCTTGTTACCATGTTAAGTCATCCCTAGTATTGAACGTATGTGTCCATTGAGAAAAGAAGTCAACACTAGTACATTGTGGACACAAAATCTTGTAGCAAGCGAACGTGTGTTGTACATTTGAGAAGATGTCTGTATTTCATTAAATGCCAGCAGCCAGCGACAGGACAATACAGATTTAGCCATTTATTATTGATAATAAAGAAACGACATAAAATTTGACGAAAGATTTCATCCAGATGTAACTAGACGACAACAGATTTTGACGAACTATCGTCCATTGTTGAATGCTTTCACTTGGACGGATGGACACGGGTTTGGATCTCAGTACGGGAACGGGAAGCCGGCATTCGTCTCCTACCCGGCAGGGATCTCCGGTGATGGAGGCATCGCCATAAGCAACTGCTGTATCGCCATCTGCATCCCCATCTCATCGTCCAACCCTGGCGGCTGAGGAATCGCCATCTGCATCTCCTCCATATCCATGCCCGCGGCGAACCTCGGCGGCGGAGGCATCTCCTACATATCCATCCCAGCGGTGACCCCCTTTGCAGCGTCGCCATCACCATCTGCTGCTGCTGCTGCTATGAAACTCAAAAGTATTACCACCGAAGAGCTGGAGGTGCAGTGGCGGGGCCACCTCCGCCATGCAGCTCACGTCCACGTGCATCGCCTCGAGGAGAACCTGGTTGGCGCGCAATTTTCTACACATTAGCGCGGCAAAGAAGGCCGCCATGTCCTCGCGCACGTTCGGGTCGACCCAAGCCGCTATCTGGTCTCCCGCGTCACGCTCTTTCGCTATGACCTCCTCCTTGCTCTCCGTGCGCTTCTTCACCTCGACCAGCTCGGTGTGCAGCTCGTCGAACTCCTGGTGGAGCTGCTCCAGCTTTTTATCTTCGCGGGCAGCGCCCTCCTCCCTCGCACCAGCCCCTGCACCCTCCCCCTGCAGGAAGCGTTCCACGACAGGGTGGCCGAAGGAGAGGTCGTTGCCGCCGGGCGAGAAGGTGAGGGTGGCCACCTGGGCGCCGGGGAGGACCGCCAGACCGGTGGCCTTGCTGAAGAACACCACGATGCACTTGGAGAAGCAGAAGTGCCTGGCATCCTCCTCCTCGATCCTCCGGTTGGGTGCCGCCATTGCTCGCTTGCACGGTGGCTACGCTCAGAGAAGGGAGGTCCTCGAGTGTGTCTCGGTCGGAGAGGTTTATACATTAGAAAACGTGAATGTACTGAGAAGAATCGCTTCGCTTCGCTACGTACATTAAAACTCGCGATAGGCCATGAGATTTGATTCCGTATCCGCTGAGCTGTATACATTAAAACCCTTTTTTTTAACACATATACATTAAAACTCACTTGTCAAAGGATAACTACAGGATTATAAAAAAAACTACGTACACTAGTGCAGAACCGGGTTTTAGCACCGGTTCATTAGGCCCTTTAGTGCCGGTTCTGTAACCGGCACTAAAGGGTGGAGACTAAAGGCCCCTCCTTTAGTACCGGTTCAACACGAACCGTCAATAAAGGGCCACCACGTGGCACGAGCCAGCACCGTGGGCTGGGAGACCTTTAGTATCGGCTGGTAACACCAATCGGTACAAAAAGGTTTGGGGGTTTTGGGTTTATGATTTATTTTTCCTTTAATTTTGTGTTTTTCATTTAATTCTTTTTCATTTGCTGGTATTTTACGATACTACATATTATACACATTATGCATATATATAAATAGAATTTCTCGTAGAACCGATCATATATATATATCATCGAATGTCTCGTACGACCATTCACACATACACATGTATATATGCAATTTGGTATATACAATTTCTCATACATGGAGGCATTACTGCGGTAGCGAGTAATGGAATTCTCCTTTGGAATCTATGACCTGGTCGAGCAAAAATCCCGTTATTTCCTCTTGAATTGCTCGTACGCGATCCGTTGGTAGGAGCTTATCCCGCATCTCATTGAACTTTAAAGAAGGAGATCAAATATGCATGTATTAGTTGTGTGTATATATATTAGATATCAATAATGATGTAAAAATTATGAATAGTGTTCTGGCAAACGTACCCATATCTGTCTATCAGATCTGCTCCTTCGGACGCCATCATGCAAATGTTCTCGCAAACGTAATATGCACAAAAATCAGTCCCCCGCGCCTGCTTCATGGCCTTTACGAGAATAGAATTCAATCAGATAATAATTAATCAAGCATGATAATTAATGGTATTGAAACTAGAATTAAAGAGACGTAGCTAGCTAGTACTACTTAATTAATTACCTTGGGACCATACCATTTCAGCTTTTCTTTCCAAGTGCCTGAACCTGTTTGATGAACTTTTCCCAAGCCCTGCCCGCCGGCAAAGAAAATGAATAAAGGAGTTATTAATTAGTTGATATCAGGAAATGACGAATTAAAGAGGCCAACATATATAGTTCGATAATGATTGAAATTACATGTTGACTATCCCCTTCACGATTTCGTACTCAGTAACTGGTTTAAGTAGTGAGTCCAGTAATTCAACTTTTCCCTCTTCAACTTGAATGATTAACAAGATCCAGTGGAAACTGTATGCGCACACGTTTGCATGTATAATTTAAGCGGGCATGTGACTAACACTCATCAACTACCCTAAACCCTATACACTTATTAACATCTAGCTAGTAAGCAAAAACAGAATTTGTAGTACAAGACAGTGTGAGACTCACCCGAAGTTATAAGGAAGTAGTATATCTCGATTGGTATTTAGGAGCTTCAAGAACTCTAGCAAGCTTTTCTCCGTGTCTTTTCGTTCTCATGGACGCGTCCATGTCTCTTCATTAATGGTATTTGGGTCAATGAACCCAATGCCATAGCGTCCAGTTATTTTCATTTCATAGATTTTCATCCTGCATAATACCACAGAAAAGAATATAGTGAGGATAATTACAGGTAATGATCAACGAGCACTACAGCTAGCAGCTTGAGACTTAAACAAAGAAATCACTTACAGACAATAGCAACTGACGATAGATTTGTCGAGTGCGTCTTGATTGAATAACTGAAACAGTTCTGTAAACTCAACATACAGATCTTTCCCATGGTAGTAATACTCTGGCTTGACTTTCACCATGAGGGACTCTCAATTGGTAGTCTTGGCAATTTTCATGTACCATTCATGCAATTCATACATTCTCGTTGAGAGCTTCTTGACCTCCTCAGGCTTCACCATAGGTTCGCCTCGGGCATATTTCCGTTTTATGTCCTCCTCTCTAATCATATCCATGGGCTCGATCTCTAGGAGTTGATAAACAGTGATACCGGCCTCTTCAGCCATCCTTCTATGAGCGTCGGTTATTACCAGCTGATCGGCGACGGTACGGACATGTGTTGGTACAATGAGCGGGGGGATCGATTGCACCGCCTGTTCTCCCAGCTGGGGAACAGTTTTCCCGCTTTTTTTGGCAGCTGCTTGGTTGGAGCTCGAGCTCGAGCTCGACTCCTTTTTTTGTGCTTGATATGCCTTCCTGATTTGGCGCTCATAGTCTGAGTTAATAGGCTTGGGAGCTGGTGGTTCAGCCATACGAATAAAGTGGTCAATGACATGCTCAGGTACTTTCTCCTTTGGCGGCGGTGGCGGTTTCGGTCCAAAATGGGCCCTCACTTGGGCTTGCACTTCTGCTTCGTTTTCCTCCTCAGTCAGGTCGTAAGGCCTCTTCGGAAGAGGCGTGAGGTTTGGACCAAATTGGAATCTCTTGCATCCTGTACCTGTACTTGTACCGCTAGCCACCATAGCTGCGGCGGCTCTCTTCCGCTGTTGCTTAGGCGGCGTAGCCCGCTGAGGCGGCGGAGACGGCTGACGCGGTGCCTGACTTGGAGGAGGAGGAGTGGGCTGACACGTTGCCGGACTTGGAGGAGGAGGAGTGGGCTGACGCGGTGCCGGACTTGGAGGAGGAGGAGTGGCCTGACGCGTTGGCGGACTTGAAGGAGCAGGACTCTGCTGAGGCGGTGGCTGATGACTTGGAGGAGCTGGAGTCTGCTGACGCGGTGGCGGACTTGGAGGAGGAGTCGACTGACGCGGTGTCGGTGGCTTTGGAAAGATGATGCAATCCTTTCTGCATAGAATAATACGATGTATGGCCTCTCCCAGTGTGTGCTCGTCGTCACCTCCAGGAATGTCAAGCTCTAGCCCCGAATATTTTGCCACCACTTCATCAACCATGACACGAGCATAGCCAGCTGGAATAGGGTTGCAATGGAAGGTTGCTTCAGGGGGATTTGTATAAGCAACGGCGCCCGCCACCTTCATGGATATGTTCTTCATTTTGATGTGTAGCTCACAATTAGTGTTTTCCATGATGTCATCCACAGGGTATCTATCCAGTAGTGCCTCGCCCGGGGCGGAACCCACGCTGCTTCTCGGCATGGATGGGACGGTGCTATCCAATGCTGGATCGGCTAGCTGATGCCGCTGCTGAGACCCCCTTTCCTGGCTAAGTGAGTCGATCTGCTGCTGCTACCGCTGGAATTGGAGTGACAACTCTGCGTGCGCTGATTCTAGGCCTTGAAGGCGTTCTGCTTCCTGCTTCCTCTGCTCCTCCTCCAGCTTCCTCTTCTTCTCCTCCTCCATCTTCTTTCTCGCACGGCTTCTGTAGTCGGCGTTCCAATCCTCAAACCCCTCATACCACGGAACAACGGCTTTGCCTCGTGTTCTTCCCGGGTGTTCAGGATTTCCCAGGGCGCGCGTAAGCTCGTCGTTCTCTCGGTTGGGCGTGAACACCCCCGTTCGAGCCTCTTCTATTGCAACAAGTAGTTTGAGGTCCGCTCCTTTAAGACTTGCCTTCTCCAAAACCTTGCCTGTCTTTGGGTCCAATGTCCCCCCATGCGCATAGAACCAAGTCCTGCACCTGGGGGGCCAGCTCAATGTAACTGGAATGACCCCTTCATCCACCATCTGTTGCTCAGCCTTATCCCACTTAGGCTGGGCCACCGCGTAGCTACCTGGCCCCAGCCTATGGTAATGCTCATTTTTCGCGGCATTGAGCTTGTTTATTCTCGACCGTTCCTTAGCTAATTCCGATTCCTTGAATTTCATGAAAGCGGGCCAGTGATCTCTTTGCTTCTCCAGTGTTCCCGTGAATTCTGGAGTCTTCTTTCCTCCTTCGACGTACTTGGCCCATATACTTTTCTTGTGGTTGTTGAATGCAAGCGCCATCTTCCTAAGAGCAGCGTCCTTGACTTTCTGCACATCTGCATCTGTGAAATGATCTGGTAGGGTGAAATGTGACATGAGAGATTCCCAAAGCAAATCTTTTGCTCTTTGGTCAAGAAAAGTAAGATCTGGACGTTCCTTTGCTAGCTTTTTCCATTCTTGAATGGAGATCGGGATTTGGTCTTTCACAAGAACTCCGCACTGACGAACGAACTTGCCCGCATTCTTCTTAGGCTCGCTTGGTTCGCCATTAGGTTTGATGGCATCGATGTTGTACTTTACGTCATCCTTCAACTTTTTGGCCGGGCCTCGCACTGTCCTGCTTCCTGTAGAAGATTTTCTCGATCCGGAGGGCTGAAAGAAGAAAGATCGATTCATTAATATATATACAAATCATTTAAAACATGTGATGATCACCAGATGCCTGCTTATATAAATATACCTCGCCGGTCTTTGTTATTTCAAGATCAACATTTTCTTCGTCATCATAATCATAGTTCTGGACTTCATCTATTCGTTCGTCTTCATCAAATATCATACCCTCACCGGTAGGGTTCAGATATTGCGAGCCGTCATCTTCTTCAAACTCATCTGGGCGCGAGCGTATGATGTTGAACAGGGCCTCCTCTCCTTCTCTGCCGGTATTGTCCATAGCTTTTATTTAACTAATCCAGAAGAAATATAAAACAATTTAGTATTCAAATTACAATGCATGCATGCAATCAATAAGGAAAAACTGAATCATAGTACATAATATGCATCATCGAATATAATCTCGAATACATCGTCTCGAATATTATCGAATAATATATATAATCTCGAATACATCGTCTCGAATATTATCGAATAATATATATAATCTCGAATACATCGTCTCGAATATTATCTAATAATATATATAATCTCGAATACATCGTCTCGAATATTATCTAACTTTAATATATCTAATTCATCTATAACTAAAAGTATAAAAAACTAATTCATCTAACATTTCTATCTAGCTAATTCATCTAACATTTGACATTAATCTAACATTTCTATCTAATTCATCTAACATTTGACATTAATATATCTAATTCGATCATCTAACAATTTGACATTAATCTAATTCATCTAGCTAAAACTTTGACATTAATCTAATTCATGTAGCTAAAACTTTGACATTAATCTAACATTTATATAACTAAAAGTAAAAAAAATAAAAAACAGAAAACAGAAAATAATTAAGACAAATGTGTGTGTGTGTGTGTGTGTTGTGTGTGTGTGTGCGGGCGGGCTCGATCAGATGATCGAGGGCGCGGCCTTGGCGCAGGGGGCTCACAGCGGGGCGACCGGGGCGGCGACGGGCGGCGGCGACGATGCGGCGGCGACGGGGTGGCGGCGACGATGCGGCGGCGACGGGGCGGCGGCGAGACGGCGACGACGAGGACGGCGACGGGGACGGGATGGGGGCGGCGACGGGGGCGGCGACGGGGACGGCGCGCGACGGGGGTGGCGACGGGGGGCGGCGGCGATGTCGAAAGCAGAGAGGAAGGAGGAGATGAAACTGGAAAATTTTGAAGTGTTGTATATATAGGATGGACCTTTAGTACCGGTTGGAGCCACCAATCGGTACTAAAGTCTGTTTTGGCCAGGGTAAGCGGTGGGAAGCGACCACCTTTAGTACCGGGTGGTGGCTGAAACCGGTACTAAAGACCCCCCCCCCTTTAGTACCGGTTGGAGCCAGGACCCGGTACTAAAGGGGTGCGCTGGCACAGGTGTGGTGCGGGCAAGTTTAGTCCCACCTCGCGAGCCGAGGGTCGCCCGCACCAGCTTATAAGCCCCGCCGCGGCTGCTGTCTCGAGCTCTTCTCTATTGCATGCCTTCTGGGCCTACCTCTGCTTGCAAGCCCTGTTGGGCCTACTGGGCTAGCGGGCCTGCATCCTGGCCCAACTACAGGTTGGGTTTCTAGTCGTATGCAGGCCGCTGTGGCCCAGTGGGTGGGCTTTTTTTTAATAGTTTTTTTCTTTTTTTTCTTTTCTGCTTTATTTATTTTCTTTTATTTATTTCTGAGTTGTTTTTTGCTGTATTTAGAGTTTCTTTGTGAATATTTTTGCTTTACGTACAAAAAATTACAAACTTTCTGTTAGTGCCCTTAGTTTTCAAATTTGAATAGTTTAAATTTGAATTATTTGAAATTTGTGTGAATCACTAGTTTGTGAATAACTTTACTTTGAAATTAGATTTTTCAGTGATTCTTTTTTCTTATGTTTAATATTAGTGTGTTTTATCATTATATTCAATTTGTAATACTTAGGTTGTAACACGCCCGGTGGTTAACTACAGTAATCACTTTTGATAATGACATGTCAGCAAGCTTAACAGTGCATGATCATCAGTAGCATCATATTGCATTTCAACTCCTAAGTCAAAATTCAGATTTAAACTAAAGTGGGAAATAAAAGTTGTTCAAACTGGAAAACTAAAATGTGTATCATGTTGCAAATATTCCCCTAGCATTTATAAAAATGATTGCAACATTAGTTGGAATTGTAAAAGGGCTCGAACAACAAGAAACAGCAGCAACATAGCACTATTCAACCCCTTTTCAATTAAATAAAATCCAAACCAAAAAGATATGGACGCCAAACCAGTTTCTAGCAGTGACTAATAATGCACCATATTTATTTGGGCTAGTTTCATATTTTACAAAAGTATTTTGAAATCAAAACAAAAGTCAAAACAGAAACAAAAAAGGAGAAAACAGAAAAGAAAAAAGGAAAAAGGAAAAGCCCCCCACCAAGCCCCCCCCCCCCCGGACCACTGGGCCGTGGCCCAGCTGGCACCCAGGCCACCACCCAGCCGGCCATTCCCCCCTGGCCGCCCTTCCCCCCCCTCTGCTCACCAGCAGCACGCGCCGATCCGCCGCGACCCCTGCTGGCTGCGCCCCAGCGCTCGCCCTCCCCGCGCTCCCCCTCGCCGCCCTGCCCACTCCCCGCTTCGCCCCGCACGCCCGCTCTCCCCCCCCCTCGCCTCCACCGTAGCGCGCCACGACCGGCGTGTGCACGCACACGCCGGCCACGCCGTGCTCGCCGGTGCGAGCCGCCCGTGCACCTGGCCGCGCCTCTGCCGCGCCCACCTACCCCCTCCTCACGCCGCCTACCACGCCGCCGCCTCCTGCTTGCTGCTTCCCCTCTGGCCGCCGCTCCACTCGCGTCGCTCCCTGCCCCCCCCCCCCCCCCCGCCACGCCCCCGTGCCCGATCGCGGGCGCCCCACCCCCCCGCGAGCGCCCCGCCCGTCGTCTGCTCCCGCTGGCCTCTTTGCCACCGACAGCCGGCCCCACCCCCTGACCCACGTACAACGGGCCCACGCCCCAGAAAAAAAATAAAATAAAAAAAAATATAATTAATAAATAATAAAATTTTAATTAATTATTAACTTAATTAATCCTGATTAGGTTAATTTAATTAAGTAGTTAGAGTTAATTAACAGTAATTTAATTAGTTATCACTAATTAACCAACACCCTATGACAGGTGGGACCACTTGCTGGTGCTGACGTCGTGCTGACGTCAGCAAGACACTGTTTCGGATAATGTTAATTTAAATAATTAATTAAATTCCAGAAATTAATAAAAACTTTAGAAAATCTATAAAATAATCCGTGCTCAGATGAAATACTTTGTACATGAAGTTGCTCAGAACGACGAGACGAATCTGAAACGCGGTCCGTTCGTCCGTCACGCGTCCCTAACTATCCGAACTTGCAACCGTTCCCCTCTTATCCTCTGTCCGTAATTCCAAAGACCGGGAAATATCGTCAGATTTCTCCGCTCCGTCTGTTACGTGTGATGCTGCGTTAGACTACCCCTAGCAACCGTGTTACGTATTTGTCATGCTCATGTTTGCTCTATATTTATACTGTTTCCTCCCCCTCTTCTCTCTCGGTTAGACCCTCGACACCGACGTCGTCCCCGAGACCGACGCAACTCAGGAGCCCGACGCCACCGTTACGATCCCTCTCTCTTGCCAGAGCAACCAGGCAAGCCCCTCCCCTTGAGCATACCGATATCGCCATTCTAATTTCCCAGGCTTGCATTAGAATTGCTGCTGCTGCTGCTGCTTTACCTATTCTGATGCATAGCCTGTTCATTGTAACCTGCTGTTGATAGATTACCTACATATCCTAAACTGTTTAGTCTAGGCTGGGTAGAGACTATCAGTGACCCCACTTATCCCGACTACCGCGCTGGATCGTCAGAAGACCCGATCAACGGATTGAAGACCGGCCCGACACCGCACATCACCCCCCCCCCCCCTTTTGTTGTAACGACACTGCAGGTTACTATCGAGTGTCGAGGGTGAAACCTCATGTAGCACTTCTGATGTTTAATTCTGTAGAGTAGTTATTCGGTCGTGGTCATCGGGGTGATTCCTCCTTCACCGCTTCCGATAACGACGCTGTCGTTACAACACCTCAAGTGTGGACCCAGTGAGGGTGATTCCTCCTAGTTCACCTTGACGGATACATCGAGGTGAATTCAATGAGCGTGATACCTCGGATTCCCTGATGTTATGGACACACGGATACTTGGACTTTACAATGTTACTTGGAAAGGCGGGTCGACCCTGAGGGGTACCTACGCGTGTGAGTGTAAGGCGGGTTGTCAGTGTGGTGCCCGTGGTGAATACGAGGCGCGGCCGGGCACTTCTAACCCTTGCCCGCAAGTCCTCGAGACGGGGCGACGGGGTCACATCTTTCGTGAGTCTCTCGCTCGTTACCGCAAGCCCAGTCCTAACGATTTGGATATTTGATCGAGCAGCCTCTGGCCTGATAGCACTAACCATCACGTGGCGCATAGTCTGGGCGTTCTGCATCGTAGCATCAGCAAACTCTGTCAGACGTCCAGTTCAGCACTGCGGCCGGGCTGGGCCGGCACCATCCTGAGGGGGGAGCCTGTTCGCCCGCAGCAACGACCCGGAGGGCGAGGGGCGATGGCCAAGACCCCTTGCGCTTAGATGTAGACGGCGGGGACCTCTCTGCGGAGTTGTGAGTAGGGTTTGCGATGGTCGTTTGGTGGCCGAGGCCGGGCAGACCCTGGAAAGTTTGTCCGGCCGAAGTTACTCGAGCGTTGTTGTTAAGTTGGTGCACCCTGCGGGAAGAACATTTATCGTAGTCCGGTCCTACGGTAAGGACACTCGGAGTTGTATCCTGATTGATACAATTTAGAACTGGATACCTGTGATGAGACTGTATATATGGCTCTGGGATTGCTTCTCGCAGGGAGTCGAGAAGGATCTCGGACGAGTTTGATGACTTTATGGCTCTGGGATTGCTTTCTCGCAGGGAGTCGAGAAAGGTCTCTGGGTGAGGTTGATATTATTACTGCTACATTATATGGTAATGTTCTACTCTCTTCTACTGCTGCAAGACCTTGAAGATGCTAGTCTTCGATAGGACTAGGCCTTCTCTCTATTCTGGCATTTCGCAGCCCAGTCCACATATACAGCTCCCCCTTTGAAAATGTTGCATATGTAGTGTAGATCCTTGCTTGCTGAGTACTTCTGAGTACTCACGGTGCTTGGTTTTCCTTTTTCTCCCCTCATATCAGTTTGACGTGACCAGGGACGGAGCCCCCTGAGACAGATGCCCCGACGATCGCTACTACTACTACCCAGAGGATGGTTACTACTACGAGTTGACTGACACCAGTTGTAGGATCGGGGGTCCCAGGCAGGAGGCCTTGCGCCTTTCGATCGTGTGTTTATTTTGCCCCGCCGTTCTAAAGGCCTTTCTGTTTCTATTTCATATCTGTACTCAGATATCTGATGCTTCCGCTGAACGCTTGTTTCGCAAGCTTATGTATTCGAGCCCTCGAGGCCCTGGCTTGTAATATAAAGCTGTATGACTTTATTTATGTTTTAGAGTTGTGTGTGATATCTTCCTGAGCCCTTAGGCTTGATCGTGTGCATTTGCGTGTAGATTTAGTGCACGATCGGGCCGGGGGCGTCCAACAGTTGGTATCAGAGCCGACTGCCTTTAGGAAAACCCCCTTTCCCACCCTGGCCGAAGTTGAGTCTAGAAACCGAAAACTGTTTTACTAACTTGGCTGTGTGGCTTACGGGCCCACGTCGCCAATTGGGTGGTACTAAGATCTTTTACTCCTTGACCTTTACTCTGGGACTGCTGACCTCTCTTCTATTCGGGTTAATGATTTTACTAACTCCAACATAGGATCTCGTGCTCACATCCACCCGAGTTTCTGAAAATATTCCCCCTTGCTTCAAGATTATGGGCCAGGTTCTGCTTACAGGGTCCTTATCGAGGGCACCTGTGTTGTCACTTGCAGATTCTCGCTCCAACAGTTTTCTCCGACGAGGATCTAGCCTTTGCTATGTCTCGTGTGTACTTCCATATCGCGTTGCCTGCCGCGCCGCCTAGATGTCTAGCCCTTCCCTTTTCAACTGTCGTAATGCCGGATGCTAACCGAGCATGTGTGGCTTTGAATGTCTGGTGCAATATATGAAGTATCTATGGCACTTCCTTCTGTTGTGCGTGTTACTTCATAAATAATCCATACACCTGACAGTTACTAGCTAAATTGCCCTGTGATTTGGCAGGATGGCTGACGATCCTCACCTCCACCCTATATTGCCGCAATGCTCAGCAGTTTGAATTGAACACGTCAGCTCAACGAGAGTCTGGTAAGACGTTTGGAACGCAATGAGGCTCGTCAGGAGCCTGGACCGATCTCGCTGCCAGAATTTGTGCACCTCAACCCGTCCGTTTTCCGCAACTCCACCAATCCTATGGATGCTGATGATTGGCTTCGTGACATCCTGTTTGAAATGGATTCAGCTATGTTGCCCCTGCCAGTTAGTCACCTTTGGCGACATTCCCCTAAAGGCCCCGGCTCAATGGTGGGAAAGCCACAAGGTACGTTGCCTGCTGAAACAGTAACCACTTGGCAGGAATTTCAACAGCTTTTCGTGCACAGTACATTCCTCAGGTCTGATGGACCAGAAGAAGCAGGAATTCCGCAAACACCAGGGCACATATACTGTGGATGAATATCAGAGGAAATTTCTTGAATTGTCCCGCTATGCTGAAGATGACGTCTGCACTGACGCCCGGTAAGCATGATAAATTCCGTAAGGACTCCGTACTGACATAAAACTCGCACTGCAGTCCTTGATTGCACAGACTTCGCAACGCTTGTCAGCAAATCTTTCCAAATTGAAACAGCTCTGACTGAATGCCAAGTCGCTCAAGCGCACTCATGAAGCTGGCTTATTCCTCGGGTCAGCCTGTTCAGAAACGTCGAGTCTGGATCCACACAATGTTCATCACCGACCTGCCCCTGCACCAAGGCCGTCATATTGGCGCCTCGTCTGCCTCCGCCCCCCACGCCAGAACACGACTCAGGGGTGACATTCCAATGTTGTGCTCCTCTCCATAATGATGGTTTGTGCCGCAAGTGTGGACAGCCAGGGCCCCGTGCTTTCAACTGTCCTCAGGTGCAGCCGCAGAGTTCATCACGTTGTTCTGTTGACCGTAAAAAGCCGTCGGAACCATCCATGCAAAAGCATAATGCCAGACCACCTGCTAGTCAGCTTGTTCATGCAACCAGTTGAAGATTGAAGAAGCTCGACATGACACCCAATATTTTGATGGGCACCCTTCTAGTGAATTCAATCCCACTTCTGTACTCTTTGATTCTGGAGCGTCGCACTCCTTCATGTCTGGAAAGTTTTTGCACGAAGCCATTATATCCCTTTCGACAAGATTTCCACCCCATTTGGTAATCCAGTCACCCGGGGCTAATTGGCAACTACTACCAGGATAAGCCACGGTAATCACACTGAGATTGGAGGATTGATGTTCCCCGTTTCTCTCATTGCCCTTAAGACCTCCAAACATAGACATATTCTGTGTGATGGACTGGTTGAGGAGCCTCATAAAGCTTTGATTGACTTGTGCCACTGAAACAGTCCGCCTCACACACCCCTCTGGCCAAAAGTACAATATCCAGCTCGAATAGCTCAGGATGCGGAAACTCAAATATATGTTCTGAATGCATTGAATGCCTCACCTCTTGAAGGCATCGAGAACGTTCCAGTTGTTCGTGATTTTCAAGATTATTTCCAGAAGAACTTCCAGAATACCCCCTGCTAGAGCTGTTGAGTTTGTCACGACTTGAAGCCTGGCACAACACCTATCGCGAACGCCTTATAAGAACCTCCGCATCACCTTTTGGAACTTAAGGAAGAAATCGACACGTCACTTAAGAAGGTTCATCCGCCCCAGTTCCTCTGCTTGGGGAGCACCTTCACTCTTTGTTAAGAGAAGGATGGAACTAAACCGATTGGTTCAGGATTATCGACCAATCAACCAAGCAACAATTCAGAACAAGTATCCGCTTCCTCGGATCAATGATTTGTATGATCAACTTGTTGGTTCCTCAGTATTCTCTAAGCTTGATTGAGATTGGGTTATCATCAATCCGTGTTCGTGAAGAGGATATTCCGAAGACTGCTTTTGTTACTCCTATGGCTCTTATGAGTACACTGTCATGTCATTTGGCTTAACCAATGCTCCAGCCACATTTTCCCGTGACTGAATTACATCTTCATGGATACCTCGACAAGTTCGTCGTGGTTATATCTAATGATATTCTGGTTTATTCAAAGAATAAGGAGAACATGCTGAACACCTCCGTCTTGTACTGGAAAGGCTCCGAGAACACCACTGTATGCCAAATATTCTAAATGTTGATTCTGGCTGTCTAGTGACATATTCGCCATGTGATTTCGAAAGATGGCATTGCCGTTAACCCAGAAGAGTTCAGGCTATTCTTGACTGGACCCCTCCGAAGAACGTCAAGCAAATGAGAAGTTTTCTCGGCCTTGCAAGCTATTGCCGTCGATTTGTTGAGAATTTTTCTAAGATTGCTAAGCCGTTGACTGATCTCTTCACAGGGCGTTAGAAGTTTGAATGGACAGAAAAATGTCAGGAAAGCTTTCAAAACTCAAGGACAAGCTAACGTCTCGCCCCAGTACTGCTCCTCCAGATCCCCGTAAAGACTTTGTGATTTTTGTGATGCATCCCGTGAAGGATTAGCTGTGTCCTAATGCAGAGCGTAAATGATTGCTTATGGCTCTCGTCAGTGGCGCCCACATGAAAGAATTATCCAGTACATGATCTAGAACTAGCTGCTGTGATCTATGCACTGCAGTGTGTGGCGACCATTACCCCTCCTCGGTAATCGTTGCGAGATCTACACGGATCATAAAAGTTTGAAGTACTTGTTCACTAGCCATCTCTGAATCTCCAGTCGCAAAGATGGATGGAGACCATTGCGGACTATGATTTGGGTATTTCTTATACCCCTGGCAAGGCTAATGTAAGGGCTGATGCGTTGAGCCGCAAATCCTATTGCTGCGAACTTGAGGTTCGCTACAAGCAACCCCTTCTGTATGAAGAGAGCTTCGAAAGCTAAATCTCGAGATAGTTCCCCAAGGATACCTAAAACCTTGGGTTGTTGAAACCAGACCTTGAGAAAGACTGTTAAGAAGGCGCAACGAAAAGATCTGAAATTGATTTGATGAAGAAAGACCTTCACCTTGTAAAGTACAGGGATTTCTCGCTGTCTGAGATGGAACCTTGTTTTCAGAGAGACCGCCATTGTCGTACCTCGCTTCGAGCTTATGACTGACAAAGTCATGAAGGAGGCCCATGATACCCCGCTGTCTATTCATCCGGGTAGCACCAAGATGTATCGTGATTCCGTCAAAGGTACTGTTGGTCTAGAATGAAGCAAGACATTGCTCGATATGTTGCCTGAATGTGATGTGTGTCGACGCGTTAAAGCAGAACATCAGACAGCCTGCTGGAATTCTGCAACCACCTTCCTATTCCTTTATGGAAATGGGATAAGGTTCAGATGGGATTTCGTTACAGGACTTCCAGGTCACAAAGGGTCACGATGCTATTCTTGTCGTCGTCGACCAACTCTCCAAAGTTGCACACTTTCTGCCTGTCAAGGAGACTATCACGTCTAGTCACTTAGCAGAGTTATATATATATCTCCAAATGTTTTCACTCCAGGTATCCGCGAAGAGATCATTCGGCTCCGTGGCGGTCTTTTCACTTCCAAATCTGGGAAAGTTCCAAACAGCTATGGAACTCATATTACCGGTGGAGTTCCTCTATCACCCCCCAATCCCAAGGCCAAGCCGAACGAGTCAATCAAGTGTTGAAGACATGCTTCGGGCTGTGGTATTCTTCGGCAAAAGTGGGAGAATCCCTTCCGTATGCCGAGTTCTCTATAACAACAGCTTCAAGCCAGCTTGAATAATGGCCCCCTTTGAAGTTCCTATGGACGTAAGTGTCGAAACCCCTCTGAGGGGCAGAAACTGGGGAACGACCGCTCGTGGTTCCAGATATTATTCAACACCAAACACGCCGAAAACAGTCCGAATTGTCCGGGAAATCTCAAGGCGGCTCAGGACGCCAGAAGAGCAACTTGATCGCAATGATGGGGTTTGACTTATCACCTGGTGATCAAGCTTATCTTCGTGTCACTCCTATGAAGGCCACTCACCGTTTTGGAATCAAGGGCACGCTGCTCGCACCTACAATTGTCCTTTCCGCATTGTTGCCAGACTGTCAAGTGCATATAATTGGAGTTCCGCCGCAATTCTCCTCCTATCCACGATCTTCTTCATGTGTCCAACTTCGTAATCTTCAAGGAATCTCCGCACCGAGCTGTGGATCACAGATCTCGAATTGCAAGATGATCTTTCATTAAAGGAACACCGATCCGCATTCTCGATGAATCTGAACGTCGAACCCGTCAAGAGGTTACCAAGTTCCTCAAAGTGCAGTGGTCAAATCAACTGAAAGAAGCACTTGGGAACGCGAGGATAATCTTCGTGCGGAATACCCCGAACTTTTTCCTTCCTACTTCTTATTTCCGGACGAGAATTCTTGTTAGTAGAGAGATTTGTAACACCCCCGGTGGTTAACTACAGTAATCACTTTTGATAATGACATGTCAGCAAGCTTAACAGTGCATGATCATCAGTAGCATCATATTGCATTTCAACTCCTAAGTCAAAATTCAGATTTAAACTAAGTGGGAAATAAAAGTTGTTCAAACTGGAAAACTAAAAGTGATCATGTTGCAAATATTCCCCTAGCATTTATAAAAATGATTGCAACATTAGTTGGAATTTAAAAGGCTCGAACAACAAGAAACAGCAGCACATAGCACTATTCAACCCTTTTCATTAATAAAATCCAAACCAAAAAGATATGGACGCCAAACCAGTTTCTACCAGTGACTAATAATGCACCATATTTATTTGGGCTAGTTTCATATTTTTACAAAGTATTTTGAAATCAAAAAAAAGTCAAAACAGAACAAAAAAGAGAAACAAAAAGAAAAAAGAAAAGGAAAAGCCCCCCCCCCCCGGACCAACTGGCCCGTGGCCCAGCTGGCCACCAGGCCACCACCCAGGCCGGCCCATTCCCCCTGGCCGGCCCACCCCTCCCCATATCCCACCCCACCACCCGTAAACCCTAGCCGCTACCCAACCACCCCCAACCCCCACTTCGCCCCCCCCCCCGCTACCCCCTCCCTCCCTCACTTGCCCTCCGCTTGGTCGGCGCCCCTCATCGCGGCCGACGCCGTCCTAACCGCCCCCCGCCGCGCCTTCGTCCCCGTCGTCGCCCCCCGCTCCGTCTACGACTGCTCTCCCCACCTCGATGCCATGCCCGTCCCCCTCCCGTGTCCGCTCCGTCGTCCGTCACTGCGCCCCTTCGCGCCCGGCCCCCGGTAGCCCCTTCCCCCCCCCCACCCGACCGGCGCGCCTCCCCGCGCCGATCTTTGCCTCCTGTCGCCTCATCACCGCCTCCTCCACTCGACCCCTCCCTACCCCCCTCGCCTGGATGGACCGGGCAAGAGGCAGCCCGATCCCGGCGCCGTCGCCTCCGGCTATCGCTCCCCGTACACTCCCCCCCGCCGTCCCATCCACCGCATCCCCTCGCCCACCTCGCCCGTCCGCCGCGTCCCTCGTAGTCGGCCACTGCCCGCCCCCCAGCCGCCATCGACGCCTCCCCGAGCCTGACTGCCACTCCCGACCGGCCCTCTCGTGACCCGCCGCCTCCACCTTTCCCCCCATCTCTGCTCCCCGCAGCACGCGCCGGACCGCCGGGACCCCCCTGACTGGCTGCCGCCGCGCGCGCCCGTCCACGCGCTCCCCGCGCCGCTCGCCACGCTCCGCTTGGCCCGCCCCCCCGCGCCCAAGCGCCCAGAAGTGGTCACGCAAACGAACGGCACACGCACGGATCGCCCTAAATGCCGACAGACCGCACTAATAGACGTGGCCGCGACACCACGACCATCCGGTCTCATCCGGCGAGCGCCTCCTTCAGTCTACTTCGCTGCCCACAAGCCTCATAACACCAAATAAGCGCCCGAATACATAGCACGCATGACCTCCCTCGATGCCGGAGGGCGAGAACGATCTCTTTAGGTGTACATTCCCGGACGATGCCAGTCTACCACTCGACCGTCTGCTGGCCGTCCGCTGGAGGAACAGGGTAGGCGAGGTAAAGGTCACCTCCGAATGACCAGCCAGGTCAGCTTCTACCGACACCCGAGACCCGTATATACGCTCCTGCGCCCTCTAGATGGTCTAGCGGGGCCCTCGCCACCGCTGCACGCTTGGCCTCTGTGCCACACGACACCGCCTAGCACCCCACCCTGAACCAACTGACAACGGTGGACCCGCCCAGAAAACACAAATTAACATCAATTAATATACAATAATAAAATTTGAATAATTAATTAACTACGTATTATCTCGACTTAGGTAATTGTAATACAGTGAGTTTAGAGTTAACTTAAACCGTAATTTAATAGTTAATCCTCACTAATTATAACACTACACAGTCCGTTGACAGGTGGACGACCCACCTTGGTCCTGACGATCCTATGACTGGAACGGTTCAGCAAGAACACCAAGTATATCTGGTTTATAATGTTATAACCTAAATAACTAATTACATTCCAGAAAATTATAAAACTTTAGAAAATCAATAAAAATAATCCTAAGCTCAGATGAACATACTTTGTACATGAAAGTTGCTCAGAACGACGAGACAATCTGTGACATACGCGGTCGTTCGTCCGTCACGCATCCCTACTATCCGACTTGCAACGTTCCCTCTTATACTCTGTCGATAAATTCCAAGACCCGGGAAATATCGTACCAGATATTCTCCGCTCCGTCAGTATACTGGTGATGCTGCCGGTATAGGAACTACCCCTAGCAACCGGGTACGTATTTGTCATGCTAATGTTTGCTCTATTTATGAACTCGTATTCCCGTCCACCCTCTTCTTCTCTCGGTAGGAAACCCTGACAACCCGCACGACGCTCGTCCCACGTAGACCCGACGCAACCAGATAGCCCCGACGCCGTACACTGTTGACGATCCCTCTCTCTTGCCAGCATGCCACCAGGCAAGCCCCTCACTTGAGCATGCATACCTTATCGCCCACTCTATTTCCTCATGCTTGTCATTAGAATTGTCTGCATGACTTTGGAGCTGCTGATGCTATTACCTATTCTGTATACCTTGTCATTGATAACCTGCTGTTGATAATTACTACATATCTAACTGTTTAGTCTAGGCTGGGTAGAGAGCACTATAAGTGACCCCCCTAAGATCCAAACATCCAACGCTACCAGCGCATCCGGGATACGTCGAGAGAAGACACGCCGATCACGGGATTTGAAAGACCATGGCCTCGAAACCGCAACATCAACCCTCCCCCCCTTTTGTTGTAAAGACACTGCAGATCGTTACTATCGATGCACGAGTGTCGTAGGTTGAATAACGTGGGACAAGTCATGTAGCAACTGTTGTGTACTTCTGTAGAGATATTATTCGGTCGTGTCATCGACGGGTCGATTACTACCTTCACCGCTTGCCGAAAACGATCGACAGTGTCCGTATCAAACCCTCAAGTGTGGCAACCCAAGTGAGGGTGATTCCTGCCTAGATTCACCTATGACGGACATTTCGAGGTGGGAATTCAATTGACGTCGATACAGACTCGAAATTCCCTGTGGTTAGGAACAACACGGCATACCCTGTGGACTTTACAAATGTGTACTTGGAAATGAGGTCGACCCTGAGGGGTACCCGCGTGTGAGTGAAGGCGGGTTGCCATTTGGGTGCCCAGTGGTGAATACGGGCCGCCCGGCCCGGGCTTTCTTAAACCCTTGCCGCAAGTCCCTCTAACTGGGCGACGGGGTCACCTCTTTCTGAGTCTCCTCTGCTCGTTACCCGCAAGCCCTATCCCTAACGATTTTGGATAGGTGTCCGAGTCAGCCTCTGGCCTGATAGCACTAACCATCACGTGGGCATAGTATGGGCGTTCTGCATCGTATGCATCAACCGAAAACTCGGTCAGACGTCCGTTTTCGCACTGGCGGCCGGGCTGGGCCGCACCATCCTGAGGGTTGTAGCCGGGTTTCCGCCCGGCACCAACGACCCGGATGGCGAGGAGCGATTGCCAAGACCCCCTTGCCTTAGTATGTAGACCGTCGGGGACGCTCTCTGCGGAGTTGTATGTGGTTGCGATGGTCGTTTTGGCCGAGTCGGCATTACCCTGAAAAGTGTGTCCGGGCTCGAAGTTACATCGGCGTGTTGGGTAAGTTGGTGCACCCCTGAGGGAAGAACATTTCTCCTATCGATGCCGGTCTACGGTAACGACACTCGGAGTGTCTCCTGATTGATACAATTTAAACTGGATACCTTTTGGATGATACCTGTATATATGGCCTGGGATTGCTTCTCGCAGGGAGTCGAGAAGGGAATCTCCAGGACGAGGTTTGATGACTTTATGGCTCTTGGCTTGCTTTCTCGCAGTAGTCGAGAAAGGATCTCTGTGGTTAGGTTGATATTATTACTGCTACCTTAATTATGGTTAATGTTCTACTCCTTCTACTGCTGCAAGACACTCTGAAGATGCTAGTCTTCGATAGACTGCCTTTCTCTATTCTGGCATTTCTGCAGCCCATTCCACGTATACAGCCTCCCTTTGAAATTTGCATTGTAGTGTAGATCCTTGCTGCGAGTACTTCTGAGTACTCACGGTTGCTTTGTTTTTCCTTTTTCTCCCCCATATCATTTGACGGTGACCAGGGGAACTGGCCCCCTGCGACAGATGCCCCGACGATCGCTACTACTACTATACCCAGAGGATGGTTCTACTAACGATTTGACTAGACGACCAGGTGTAGGATCCTGATGGTCCCAGGCAGGAGCCTTCGCCTTTCGATCGTAGTGTTTTATTTTGGCCCCGCCGTTCTAAGGCCTTTCTGTTTCCTATTCATATCTGTACTCAGATACTGATGCTTCGCTGACGTCTTGTTCGGCAATCTTATGTATTCGAGCCCTCGAGGCCCTGGCTTGTAATATAAAGCTTGTATGACTTTATTTATGTTTTAGAGTTGTGTTTTGATATATCCCGTAGTCTTAGCTTATCGGGGGCATTTGCGTGTATGATTAGTGCCATCGTAGCCGGGGGCGTCACAAATGAATTGCTTTGTAACAATTAGTTTTCGTCCGAAACACTGATCACTCAAAAGAATTGGTCCAGTTTTTTACACGAAGTGCAATCCAGTTTTTGCCGTCAACCCTCTCTACTTTTTTTAGACATACTATGTGGGTGAATGATGATACCCTGCCACTTTCAACCCTTTCAGAGTTCATTTGTATGCTTTTCAATTCAAGGTCATTTAGATCAAAAAGCCGTAGCATGAAAAATACAAACGATGTCAGAAGTGGGTTGAAAGTTGATGACGGGCTTTGAATGGTGCATACTGAACGCCAAAAAAGTCTGGGGTGTATAAGTTTAAAAAATGAAATGCCTTTGTAACAATGAGTTTTCGTTTGAAACCTTGATACTTCGAAGCAGTTGTCCATTTTGGTACAACGAGTGCATCCAGTTTTTTCCGTACCGTCTCTACATTTTTTGTTCACATGCTATTGCGGAAATGATGATACCATGGCCACAACTTTCAACCTTTTTCAATTCATTTGTATGCTTTCAATTTGGGTCATTTGCTCAAAAAAATCAAGTACATCCTGAACAATAGCAAATGATGTCAAAAGGGTTGACTTGATGATTAGGCTTTGGAATGGTGCATCCTGAAAGCAACAAACAATTCTGGATTGTCATCGTTTTAAAAATGAAATCCTTTGTAACAGATGAGTTTTCGTTGAACCCCTGATACTTCAAAAGAGATTTCCATTTTGTACACGAATGCTCCAGTTTTTGCCGTAACCCTCCTCTCTACTTTTTTAGACATACTATGTGGGTGAAAT
>CM022299.1:669074127-669087914 GCA_011799875.1 Thinopyrum elongatum | reverse complement strand
TGAAATTATGATACCATGCCAAGTTTCAACATTTTCAGAGTTCATTTGTAGTGCTTTTCAATTTCAGGGTCATTTAGCTCAAAAAATCATTAAATGCATGAAAAATAGCAAATGAAGTCAGAAAAGTGTTGAGAATTGATGATGTGACTTTGAATGATGCATACTGAACGGATAAAAAGTCTGGAGTTAAAATAAGTCAAAAAAATGAAATCACTTTGTAATAGATGAGTTCTCGTCCGAAACCCTGATACTTCGAAAGAGATTGTCCAGTTTGTACACGAAGTGCATCCAGTTTTTGCCGTAACCCTGTAAACTTTTTAGCACATGCTGTGTGGGTGAAATTATGATACCATGCCAAGTTTCAACCTTTTCAGATTCATTTGTAGTGCTTTTCAATTTCAGAGTAATTTAGCTCAAAAAAATCATTAAATGCTTGAAGAATAGCTAATGAAGTTAAAAAAGGGTTGAAAATTGATGATGTGGCTTTGAATGGTGCAGATTTAATGCACAAAAAGTCTTGAGTTAAAATAAGTTAAAAAAGTGAAAGTCCTTTGTAATAGATGAGTTCTCGTCCGAAACCCTGTTACTTCCAAAGAGATTGTCCAGTTTGTACATGAAGTGCATCCAGTTTTTGCCGTAACCCTCTAAACTTTTTAGCACGTGCTGTGTGGGTGAAATTATGATACCATGCCAAGTATCAACCTTTTTAGAGTTCATTTGTAGTGCTTTTCAATTTCAGGGTCATTTAGCTCAAAAAATAAATAAATGCATGAAAAATAGCAAATGAAGTCAGAAAAGGGTTGAGAATTGATGATGTGGCTTTGAATGGTGCATATTGAACACACAAAAAGCCTGTAGTTAAAATAAGTTAAAAAAATGAAATCCCTTAGTAATAGATGAGTTCTCGTCCGAAACCCTGATACTTCGAAAGAGATTCCATTCCAAGCGACATCATCAATTGTCAACCCTATTCTGACTTCATTTGCTATTTTTCATGCATTTAATGGTTTTTTTGAGCTAAATTTAGACCCTGAAATTGAAAAGCCCTACAAATAACTCTTAACGGTTTGAAACTTGGGCAGGTCAAATTTTACCCACACCGAATGTGCGAAAAAGTTTAGAGTTTTCCTACCAAAATTGGATGCACTTTCGTGGTACAAACTGGACAATCTCTTTCGATGTATCGGGTTCAGATGAAACTCCTCTTTTACATAGGGATTTGTCATTTTCGAACTTATTTTCACCCCACTTTTTGTGTTTCAATATGCCCATTCAAAGCCACTCATAAACTTCTCCAACAATTTTCTGACTTCAGTTTCTAATTTTCATGCATTTAATGATTTTTTTTGAGCTAAATGACCTGAATTGAAAAGGCACTGCAAATGAACTCTGAAAAAGGTTGAAACTTGGCATGGTATCATAATTTCACCCACGGCAGCATGTGCTAAAAAGTTAGAGGGTTACGGCAAAAACTGGATGCTTTCTTGTACAACTGGACATCCCTTTCGAGTACCGGGTTTTCGGCTAGAACTCACTATACAAAGGCATTTCATTTGTTTAATTTCTTTTAACTCCATAGTTTTTGGTGCGTTCACCTATGCATCATTCAAAGCCACAGCATCAATTCTCAACTGTTTTCTGATCCATTTGCTAATTTTCATGCATTCATGATTTTTTAGCTAAATGACCTTAAATTGAAAAGCACTACATGAACTCTAAAAGGTGAAGAAACTTGGCATGGTATCATACGTTCACCCACTACGGCATGTGCTAAAAAGTTTATAGGGTTACGGCAAAAAACTAGGATGCACACGGCGTTTACAAACTAACCAATCTGTTTTCGAAGAGTATCAGGTTTCGACGTGACTCTCTATTACTAAGGGATTTCATTTTTTTTTAACTTATTTTAACTACATGCTTTTTTGTGTGTTCAAATAGGCAACCATTCAAAGCCACATCACAATTCTCAACCTTTCCTGACTTCATTTGCTACTTTTTTGTTCCCCCATGCATTTAAATGATTTTTTGAGCTAATGAACCTTGAAAATCGAAAATGCACTACAAATGAAACTCTAAAAGGTTATGAACTTGCATGGTAGCATAATTTTTTAACCTACCCACAACGGCATGTGCTAAAAGTTTTAGAGGGTTAGGCAAAAACTAATGCCCTTCGTGTACAAACTAAACAATCTCCTTTCGAAGTATCACAGGGTTTCGGACGTGAACTCATCTATTCCCATAAGGGATTTCATTGTTTAACTTATTTTAACTACATGCTCTTTTTGTGTGTTCAATATGCAACATTCAAAGCCACATCATCAATTCTCAACCCTTTCTGACTTCTTTGCTATTTCATGCAATTTAATGATTTTACCTAATGACCTTGAATCGAAAAGCCACTACAAATGAAAACTCGGAAAAGTATGAACTTGGCATGGTATCAAATTTTTACCCACCGGTATGTGCTAAAAGTTTAGAGGGTACGGCACAAAACCGATCACTGTTCGTGTCACATCTCTTTCGAAGTATCTATGGGTTCGACGAGAACCTCACTATTACTAAAGGGATTTCATTTTTTTTAACTTATTTTAACTACAGGCAGGCTTTTTGTGTGTTCAATATGCACATTCAAAAGCCACATCATCAATTGTCTCAACACTGTTTCTGACTTCCTTTGCTAGTTTTTCATGCATTGAATTTATTTTTGACTAAATGACCCTGAAATTGAAAAGCACTACAAATGAACTCGAAAAGGTTGACTTGGCAGGTATCATAATTTCACCAACAGAGCAAGTTCCTTGCAAAAAGTTTAGAGGGTTACGGCATCAAAACTGGAATGCACTTCATGACAAACTGGACAATCTCTTTGGAAGATACCAGGTGTTCGGACGAGAACTGCTCTATTACAAGGAACTTTCAACTTTTTTAACTTATTTTAACACTCAAGATCTTTTTTGTGCATTAAATCTCCGCACCATTCAAAGCCACATCATTCAAATTTTCAACCCTTTTTTAACTTTCATTAAGCTCATTCTGCAAGCATTTAATGAGGGGGGGGGGGGGGGTTTTTTTGAGCTAATTACTTTGAAATTGTAAAAGCACTACAACTGAATCTTGAACAGGTTGAAAACTTGCTGGTATCAAAAGTATTCACCACAACAGCATGTGCTAAAAGTTTTACAGGGTTACGGGCAAAAACTGGATGCACTTCGTGTTACCAACTGGACACATCTCTTCGATATCAGGGTTTCGGACGAGACTCATCTATTACAAGTGATTTCATTTTTTGACGACTTTTTAAACTCCAGACTTTTTATCACGTTCCAGTAGCACATCAATTCAAAGTCACATCATCATTTCTTAACTACTTTTCTACTTCATTTGCATTTTTCATGCATTACGATTTTTTGAGCTAAATGACCCTGAAATGAAAAGCACTACAAATAACTTGAAAAATGTGAAACTTGGCATGGTATTCTAATTTGCACCCACACGGCATGTGCTAAAGAATTTAGAGGGTATTACGGCAAACACTGGATGCACTACGTAGTAAACAATGCAATCTCTTTCGAAGTGTGAGGGTTCGGACGAGAATTCATCTTTATTAAAAGGGACTTATTTTTACCTTATTTAATTAACTCAACTTTTTGGTGCGCTTAATATGCACCATCAAAGCCACATCATCAATTCTCAACCCTTTTCTGACTTCATTTGCTATTTTTCATGAATTTAATGATTTTTTTAGCTAAATGACCCTGAAATTGAAAAGCACTACAAATGAACTCTGAAAAGGTTGAAACTTGGCATGGTATCATAATTTCACACACACGGATTGTGCCAAAATGTTTAGAGGGTTACGGCAAAACTGGATGCACTTCGTGTACAAACAGGACAATCTCTTTCGAAGTATCAGGGTTTCGGACGAGAACTCATCTATTACAAAGGGATTTCATTTTTTTTACTTATTTTAACTCCAGACTTTTTGTGCGTTCAATATGCACCATTCAAAGCCACATCATCAATTTTCAACCCTTTTCTGACTTCATTTGCTATTCTTCATTTAATGATTTTTTGAGCTAAATGACCCTGAAATTGAAAAGCACTACAGATGAACTCTGAAAAGGTTGAAAGTTGGCATGGTATCATAATTTCACCCACACAGCATGTGCTAAAAAGTTTAGAGGGTTACGGCAAAAACTAGATGCACTTCGTGTACAAACTGTACAATCTCTTTCGAAGTATCGGGGTTTCGGACGAGAACTCATCTATTGCAAAGGGATTTCCTTTTTTTTTACTTATTTTAACTCCAGACTTTTTGTGCGTTCAATATGCACCATTCAAAGCCACATCATCAATTCTCAACCCTTTTCTGACTTCATTTGCTATTTTTCATGCATTTATTGATTTCTTGAGCTAAATGACCCTGAAATTGAAAAGGACTACAAATTAACTCTGAAAAGGTGGAAACTTGGCATGGTATCATAATTTCACCGACACAAAACGTGCTGAAAAGTTTAGAGGGTTACGGCAAAAACTGGATGATTTCATGTTCAAACTGGACAATCTCTTTCGAAGTATCATGGTTTCGGACGAGAACTCATCTATTACAAAAGGGATTACATTTTGTAACTAGTTTAACTCCAACACTCCAAACTTTTATGTGCGTTCAATATTCACCATTCAAAGCCAAATCATCAATTCTTCAACCACTTTTCTGACTTCATTTGCTAGTTTTCATCAAGTTTAATGATTTTTTTGAGCTACAAAAACCTAAAACCCGAATTGAAAAGCACTACAAATGAACTCTGAAAATGTTGAAACTTGGCATGGTATCATAATTTCACACACACGGCATGTGCTAAAAAGTTTAGAGGGTTACGGCAAAAACTGGATGCACTTCGTGTACAAACTGGACAATCTCTTTCGAAGTATCATGGTTTTGGACGAGAACTCATCTATTACAAAGGGATTTTGGTTTTTTAACTTATTTTAACTCCAGACTTTTTGTGCGTTCAATATGCACCATTCAAAGCCACATCATCAATTCTTAATCCTTTTCTGACTTCATTTGCTATTTTTCATGCATTTAATGATTTTTTTTGAGCTAAATGACCCGGAAATTGAAAATCACTACAAATGAACTCTGAAAAGGTTGAAACTTGACATGGTATCATAATTTCACACACACGGCATGTGCTAAAAAGTTTAGAGGGTTACGGGAAAAAACTGATCACTTAGTGTACAAACTGGACAATCTCTTTTGAAGTATCAGGGTTCGGACAAGAACTCATCTATTACAGAGGGATTCTCATTTTTTAACTTATTTTAACGCCAGTCTTTTTTGCTTCGTTCAATATGCACCATTCAAAGCCACATCATCAATTCTCAACCCTTTTCTGACTTCATTTGCTATTTTCATCATTCAATGATTTTTATGAGCTAAATGGCCCTGCAATTGAAAAGCGCTACAAATAACCTCTGAAAATGTTGAACTTGGCATGGTATCATAATTTCATCGACAAAGCATGTGCTAAAAAGTTAGAGGGTTACGGCAAAAAACTGATACTTCGTGTACCCAAATTTTTAATCATGTTTTTACTAAATAAAAATTTGGCCAGAAATAAATTTTTGAATTACATTAAGTCTTTTGTTATTTCAGAGTATTTTCATTTCTGTTTTCCAATTCTTCCCCCCTCCATTAGAAATTTTTGGACTAATATTGTGGCTTTGGTAGTTTTCTTAAACTTTCAATTGTAGTAAGAATAATTTCAAATAAAATTTGCCTCTAAATAATTATTTTAATAGCATTTTCAATTCTTAAAATACCTCTGTTGCACTACAACCACTTTAATTATCTTTTAAAATTCCACAAAAATTATAAGGGGTCATGTGATGCCTAAAATCACTTTATGCAAAAAACCCAACTTGATGTTTTGAAAATTTTTGAGCAAACCTTCCTCTTTTCAATTGTCCATGTCCTAGGTTATAACTACAACCACCCAACATTACTTGCTTCATAATTCTGAAATTTTTCCCGTTTATAGTCTTCAGCCAAACCCTTAAGTCCAGAATATAGCTCAGTTTGCATCTTCGAGTCCACGAAATATCCCCTATAGTTTCTGTCCAGAAATGAATTCTGTTAAAACTTGCATTAGCAAGAACTCTCTTTTGTCAAAACACTCCACCATCATCTATACGCACTAAGAAGACACCATCCTGGTAAATTTCACACCCAGAAAAATTCCATAGATGCCCTAGCATTTATCAAAAGCTCATGTGCGTGACAGCAATTTTGCCTCTTCCTAAACTACATTACATGCTTGATCATATGGCCAAAACCATCTTGTCCATCATCTTTGGGATCTCTAGGAGCATCCACCTGCCAAAAACCCAGCATGATTGGATCACTGTAGAGCCCCCTCGCATTGTGTCGAGCACGTGAGCATGCATGCACAGAGCGTGCCAAGAGTGGGGGGGCCGGAGTTGCAGCTTCCACCCGCTCTGCTACCCTCCCTGCTGCTGCTCCGCGTTGGGCACTTCCAGGAGCTGCGCGAGACACTCACTAACCACACCGACACCTCTCCTTGGCCACTAGTGCCGTCCCCACCGTCCACCGCGCCGTTCATACGCCGCTATGAGTCCCTCTCGGACACGTCTCACCAGGGTCCCCGCCTTAACTCCCAAACCACCGAAGCTCATCCGCGGTGTGCCTACCACGCCCGTCCTCACGGACCTCGCTGACCTCGCCACCGACCGCCCGCAGTCATGCTATGGACAGCATCGTCCGAGCCACTTCGCCCCTCCAAGCCACTAGCACACCAGGGCTACTTAATGACCACCACCATCCTCATCAACACCGCCGACCATGCCAACAACCTCGAAACACCATCAATGGCGATCGCCACCACGTCCATGTTCGGGAACCGCGGGAACCCCCCCTCTGTGCCTCTCCTATAAAAGCCACTCCGGTCCTCGATCATCACCACATCACTCCCTCTCCCTCAGTGATCTCCCATGAGCAGCCACACGACCGGAAACGCCGTCTTCCCCCAACACTCCGGCAAACCCCGGCCGCCGCACCCTGTCCAGTTGATCCCCGCGGAAGAACCCACTCCCCTCGCAGATAGCCCCCATTATCTCCGCCGTTTAGACCCCTCGTAGTCCCACGAAACCCAGTCCTCTTATCAATTTCACCGGAAAGTACCTATGGACAAAAGCCCAATCCGTCGATGCCACCGCCCGCGCTGAGAGCGCACCGCCGGCGACCTGGTGACTTCCGTGGTCAAGGCGCAGCTTCCCGGGTCCGTCTCGGTGAGGGAGCACGCCCATGCGCTCAACCCTTTCTTTACGCCTCCGTTCTGCCGGCGCCGTGTCCCAGATCCCCGCTCTGTTCTGCCGCGGGAGAAACCAGACGACCAGCCAACCGACTGGTGGGCCCGGGACCCACCGTCAGTGACTGGGGTCGAGACCCCGCCTCTGAAGTGGAAGCGTATTTTCCAAATATGCCATCGACGTCATCCACCTACCGCACACCGACGGCGGGCTGGCCCCGTGCTACGCCAGGGGACTAAATCGCACCCAGGCGTACTTCCGTCCTTTTCCGTTTTTCATTCCAGCAGATTTCACATATTCTACAGCCGCCATTTCAAACCCAAGTCTAATTCTCAAATTTCTACAGTCTTATAAAATCATGACTATTTATCCAAATAGGGTGAACATTTTTCTAAGACTTATCTTATCACTGGATCTTTAAATAGTCCTTTTCTTAATTGCATCTTTTCAGCTTAGAAATTCCCTAAGTAAATATCATCACTTCACTCACAATAAATTGATTTCTTTTTCGTTATTTTCATTTTCATCTAGTTTATTTTAGTATTATTTCAAAAATATTTGAAACACTTTTTTTAGCACTGTTTGGTTTGTATGTGGTAATTTAATATTTTTGAAAATAGGAAATGGAGGGAAGATAAAATTCTCAAACTTTTGGAGTACACCCCACACTTCTGCATGCTCAAGGCAAGCATCTTGAACACTTGATATGGTGATTGCCTAGTTGTTTGGTTGCAGGAATAATTGAACCATGCTTTGTGTGAATTCAAATAAAAATTTGCATGCATATAGAGTTGGCATGTTTCATGTACCGTGCATCGTGTGCTTGTTCTGATTAACTTGCAGGAGCAGGCATCAGAGAAAGACGTTACCGCAGAAGGGTTATCATGTTGGACATGATCACGCCTTGTTGATATGATGTCGAGCATGCAAGGGTTGTGGCCCTGTTGGTATTTGCTGTTGGACAAGAATACTTTGTTGTGCTAACCGTTGCAGGAAAACTTAAGCCTCCTGAGTTGACCGTAGATCGAGTCTTGTTCCGGTAACCCCCAAACTTGATTCGTGTTCCACTTGTCCTGCCACTGGTGGCGTATGGTTTTTAAGTTGTTAACCCCTTTCCAGCACACGCGTACATAGGGCCACGATGAGGGTTTCCAGGGCCATGGACTAATCTGTCATTGGGTCGGGGGCATTGGGTGTTTCCTTGTTTGACCGAGAGGGGGTGCCCCCTTGGAATCCGAGCCGTATTAATAGTGATCCCATGCTACTCGATATTGTTGTCTCCCCGACTTAGAGTTTTTCTGAAACGATGCTTTGGGTGATTCCTGGCATCCGGACGGTGTCATCTGGTGTGTGCTGCTTAGGTGTGTTTTCAACCCAAAGACCGTAAAGGGAAGTAGTCGGTGTCACGGTACTGACTAAGAATCCTTTACTTTTGGTAAAGAGTACACCCTCTGTTCAGAGTTTAACCTATAGCGAATAGCCGTGTCCACGTTAAGGATCTACAGTCTGGGTTGGTCAATGTTTCGGTCTTAGGGGTCGGTCTTCGAAGGAATAAATGAATTGGACCTGAACTATTTTGCAGGATTTGTTATCATCACTACAGCCTGTATGGTTATTTATGAATACTATTGCTGAGAATATTTTATGGTTATGCATATTATTGAGGTGACTAAACCGTTTCTCTTATTTTATATTTTTTTGAGTGTCTCAGGGGCTGGCTAGACTACCCCGGGCACTCAACTTTATTTTTTTGTAGACCTCTACATGGAGTCCCTCGTATTTAACAGCGGTTTATACACGCCACTTACTCTATGGATACCCGAATGGCATTTTTTCTTTTCAAGACCTTTTCGTGGCGTCCCTCGAGTTAATAGGCGGTTTATCACGCCACTACTCTTGTGGATACCCCGATTGGCATTTCTCTTCAAGACCGACCGTGGCGTCACTTTTTGACACCAACTAGCATTTCTTTTCAAGACCTCTTCGTGCATCCCTCGAGTTCTCAGGCGTCTATCACGCCACTACTCTGTGGATACCCGTTAGGCATTTCTCTTCAAGACCTACCGTGGTGTCACTTTAGACATCCCACCGGCATTTCTTTTTTATTTTCCTTTACTTTCCTTGTTTGTCACTAACGTTTTATATATTCATTTATTTGTACATGCCAATATGTTATCATGCATGATTTAATTCCTGGCAGCATGCATTTAAGTCCATCATGAGCATACCCATATATTTAATTCACTTGATCACATAATATCGATCTGCTGCATTCGGTATATAACTTTCTGTTCATGATGTGTTGCGAGTACATTCAAACATACTCACAGGCTTGTCCCTGGCTATTTACTTGGGCCAGGTCAGGGGTTCTTACAAGGAGTAACACAACGACGTCTATGCGGATCCTGGATGGCAGCCACGCGGGATAGGAATATCCAGGTCAACCGTCATGTGGGAATGGAGCCCCATCGACGTTGGAGAACCACGAGTCGCTTCCGTCACCCGTCACTAGAAATCATGTGTGTCATTAGACCGTTATGGCTATGTATCCAATTTTTTGTAATGGCTTGTAATCTGTTAAGCAAGGTACGTGCCCACTAGTAACAGTAATCCTCGTGACTCGCAGGTGGTACACGAGAGGGTTAAATTTTCTAGGAATTTTTTGTGTCCCCGAAATCCGGCCCGACAGCCTTGGTATCAAGCCATGCTGACCATGGCTAATCTCCTATTTAGCCTGGTTCACTATCCTAGGTTTTCTCACACCGTCCCCATCGTTTTCTTATCCATATCTGCCCATTCATCCAATAACAGCCTACCAGTGGCCAGGCCTACACCTTTTGATAATCGGTGCCCAACCTATGCACCCTAACCACGGACAACCCAGTAATATGTCAATTTTGTAATTTGATCTGTACCTTTTGACCCCCGACCACTCTAGAGCAGAAGCCAAACCCAAAATCCGTACCCACACTGAAATATGCTCCCGAGCCATGCACTCTATAAGTAGACCACTCACGCAACATAATCGCATTCCCCACTTGTACACTGCCAACATAACCATATCCCCATGTTGCACCTTGGATTCATCTGAGAACCCAAGATGCAACCCCGGGCATCGTTTGGGTTCAAGATCATTGTGGGATGTTCAACCCGCAACACTTTTTCCCCATCACCACCCCCGTATGAGCTGTGCAATCGAGGGATCACACCACAACGCCTCGAAAATTATTCGGCAGTTGCGCACATCCCACCAGTAGACCCAAACCAAGGCCCTACAAGTGTCCGTCTTTCTCGGAATTTCATGCAACTCAAAAGGCTATAGAAGTTGCTGCCTATGAAGCAATTACCCGTCTCCGTCGCAGTGCCTCGTGCCGGCGAAAGGGGGTTTGTACTATACTACTTCCCGAACCGCGTAGCACCTAGAGAGAAGCATATTTCCCCTGCAGACAACAGATAGAGAATCCACTCGCACCTTGCATCAAAAATGCATCAGCCAACATCTAGAAGTATGATTTCTCCAACTCTATCGATCTTAATCATCGCGCCGTCAGACGAGGACTCTGACTCCAGCTCTTTCCGTATAAGAGACTGGTTCCCTGCCGGAATTTCAGACCATCGTTCCAACATGACCTTGGGTTCGTTATTAGCATTTATTCATGTATCTTGTGCACTAGGACCTAGAATGTTGTGATTCGTTGTATTTGTACATATTATTGTTCACCACAACGGGAGATTTTAGACACCCTACTAAATTTCGCATGAATCACCACCACCGTCGCTTCCGACACTCCCCTGCCTGTGCAGAACCACACAACCTTAGCCTTAACCCGCTCAACAAGACAAGAGAACTCCATACTCCACAACTTTTCTGAAGAAAAAATTTTCCAGGTCATTCCTACGATAGCTCCAGGAGCCACAATCACTGTAACTTCTAACCATGACACTTGGTATCATGATCGTTAACGCCCTCGCATATGCATTCATCGAGAATGCGTGCAGCCTTAGGGTTACCGTCATAGGGAATTATCGAGGTAGAAGGAGAACGAGCAAGTGCCAAATTCCGACCACTAGTATCATAATGATTCACCCTGAAACATGTCTCCATTACTCCGTCCTGCATCGAAGGGAGATTGAGGCATTATGATAAGAAGAAGTAACCTGCGATAATACTTTTACACCAGGCTCTAGCATAGTTAACGACACCGTCCATCTGCGTAGGCACATCCACTCGGCTAGTGCAGAGCACTTCCTAACACAGCACACACCAGACATATCACACACAGTTTTTCGAGAAAGCGGTCATTTAGAACCGTGCGGCAGATGCCACAAAGGGCTGTAGCAACCCGCGATGCTAGATGCACTCATGACACCGCGCCTGGCAGATTGCCACCCACTCAGCTGTTCCGCAGTATCGGCCTGATAGTCACAAGCTCATCGCGCTAGAGCGCCGATGGGAAAAATCCCAAGAGCAAAACGCGCACGAGTACCGGATGAGAAGATCAAGAGACACAGTGGCCCTGGAGCTCCACCATGAGCGTCACGAGACCGATGAAAAGAGAGCGAGTGACACGAGAAGTAGGCAAGCGATTTGATGGAATTTACATTTCGAAGGTAAGTCACAGTGACAACCGTTATAGCCGTCGGCGCCGGAACTAATTGAAGTGCACACACAGGTACCTACCACCCCACGGTTCCAATATGTCACCGGTTTCAAGCGCACGAACGCCGGACGTGCCAAAGGCTTGGTCCGGAAGGTAGTGGTGACTCTTGACCAGGGGTCAGCTGTGATCGCGGCTCACAGTGGCTCCAGATACACTACGGCTAGCGTCGAGGTGGTAAGTCCCCAGCAAAGAAAAGAGAAGATGACCGGGAAGAGACGACAGTGGAGCCGCTGTCCTGTCGGCCAAAGCGCCTGGCACGGGAGTCCGCGGCATGCGTCTGTGGTGGAATTCTCACGTATCTCGTCTGTGTCGTAAGCCAGTCACATAGCCAACATATGTGCCAGCGTAGTTCCTTAGAGCCACCTGACGTGAAATGTTATTGTCACAACTCCCGAGGTGGGTTAAATGTGACACCATCCGAGGCGAGATTCTTAGGGGGTGTAGGTTGTAACCTCATGTTTTATCGGTCCTGGCCTATGTCGTAAGTGTTCCTCTCGGGCTAGAAATAAAATTTGAATTTATATTACGTCTTTTGTTATTTTCAAGAGTATTTTTCTGTTTGTTTTCAAAATTACTTACCCTCCATATAACGAAAATTTGTTGGAACATAATATTGTGGCCTTACGGTTAGTTTTCTTAAAACTCTTCAATTATAGTAAGATTTATTTCATAATAAATTTTGCCTCTCAAATAAGATTTAATAGCATTTTCAATTCTTTACAATAAAACCTTTTTGCACTGAAACCACTTTAATTAATTCTTTTTAAAATTCCCACAAATTATGAGGGCTGCATGTGATGCCTAAAAATCATTCTTCATGCAAAAACTCCAACTTGATGTTTTGAAAATATTGAGCAAACCTTCCTCTTTTTCAATTCTGATCACATTTCCTAGTATAGACTACACAACTCCAACATTCTTACTTCAATTATTCTGAAATTTTTCCCACTTATAGTCCGCCACCAACCTAGTTCTGAATATCAGCTCATGTTTTGCATCTTGGACAGACCACCAAATATCCTCCTATAGTTTTCTGTCCAGAAATGGAATTCTCTAAAATTTTAGCATTAGCAAGTATCTCTTGTTTGCCAAAACAACTCCACCACCATCATCATACCCCACTAAGAAGACACCATTCCTTGGTAAATTTCCACACCCAGCAAAGTTCCCTAGATTGCCCTAGCAATTTTATCCAAACAGCCATGTGCCTGACACATCAAATTTTTTGCCCTCTTCCTAACTACATTGGCAATGGCTGATCTATGGCCAAACCATCTTTCCATCATCTATGTGATCTCCAGGCACAATCCACCTGCCAAAACACCAGCATTGATTGGGAATAACTGTAGAGCCCCCTCGCTTGGTCGCTACACCGAGCATGCATTCACAAAGGTTCCCAGAGCGCCGTAAGTGCAGGCTCTCGCACCGCTCTGCGCTATCCCTGCCCTGCTACTGCTTTCGCCACGTTGGGTACTTGGTACTCACGAGCTGCGCGAGACCACTCACCTAACCCCGCCGACACCTTGCTCCTTGTGCCACTAGTTGACCGTCCAAACCATCCCACGCCGCCGTTCCTCGCCGCCACGATGATCCCTCCGGACTACGTCTCCGCCAGGGTCTACCGCCCTTAACGTCCCAACCACGCGGAGCTCTCTGCGGGCGTGCCTACAACGGCCACCATCCTCAAACCGACCTCTCGCACCGAACGCGCTATCGACATTCATGGCCGTACGCCGCAGTCTGCTGTGGAACGGCACCGTCCGAGCCACTGGCGCCCCTCCAAGCCAACCAGCA